>PVHY01001718.1:0-147514 GCA_004024945.1 Uropsilus gracilis
TGAGGTCTCTTTTGGGTAGATTCCCAGAAGAGCAATTGCTGGGTCATATGGTAGTTCCATTTTCATTAGCTTGAGGGTCCTCCACACCCCTTTCCATAGTGGTTGAACTAGTTTACATTGCCACCAGCAGTGTAGTAGTGTTCCTTTCTCTCCACATCCTCGCCAGCAATTTGTGTTGCCTGTTCTTTGGATGTGGGTCTTGCTGAGAACTTTTAAAGGATCCCATGCACCATCCTTTCAAAGTAACTCACATCTTTACAGTTTAGTTGAAGGGTCACAGGCTTTCCAGAAGACTGACTGACTCCCATTTTGGTCATCTTCTGAGGAGTTAGCTCCTAGGAGTAGCAGAGTCAGACTTTGAACCTAGATTGCTTATACTTTTTCTTAATGCATACAGGATCCAGGGCACAGAATGAAAGGAATGAATATCGATTCCTAGGATTTAATAATTGCCAATTTTAGGTAAGTCTTTTAGAAAAAGACTTTTGTTTCTATAAAGGCACTTTGTGTTATTTTAAAATAACATCTGAGACCTTTTTTGGAATTAGTGATGTAGCTTCCTCAAATGCAACATAAAATGTGTTCTTTTTGATTTAATGCATGGTTGTAATTGTAGGTTTTTGTTAGTTGAGAACTGAATGTTGATATAAAAACCACTGGAATATTAACCGTTGTGATTCCTGACATGGATTAGCAGGAGACTTCGTGAGAAAGAGTTCAGATGATAATGAAGTTCTTCTGGTATGTTCTAATCATAGCAAGAAGGGAGGCAGGGACTCCGGAGATAATGAAGAGCAGAGAGAACCAAGTTACTCATCCCCATTCACTACCACACCCAGGAAACCTTAGGGGTCTCAACAACCAGTGAGTAGTCATAGTTTGGACTACAGCCAATTTTAGAACTACTTACATTAGACTAACAGACCATGCAGTACTTTCTTCAGGCAATATATTAGCACATTTAAGTGCTCAATCTCCAGATTTTGTCTGCCAGGACTTGAATCTTTCTTCTGCCTCCTAGTGACTAACGTCTTTTGCAAATCACCCAGTCTCTGGGCTCTTCAAATGGCCATAAAAGCAGTATTTTTCTTGCAGGTTGGTTGTGGAGGTTAAATGAGAAAATCCAAGCAATTTCCTTGGCAGAGGGTAAGTACTGAGTATTAGATCTTGGGTATTATTGTCATCCTATACTCTGATCTAAAGTTGGGCATGTAAGACCATTCCTAAGCAATGTTTCAAGTGTTTAGACATATCTTCAGCACGGTATGTGTATAAAATTGAGATAGGAGCACTTGGACTGGCCAGTGTAATGTGTTCCTTTAAATTCCATCTGTCTCCTTTCTTGGTACTCATCAAAGTTCAATTCAACTCAACCTGACCTTGATGAAACTTCTTTTACTCTTGCAAATAAGGTAATTAATCCCTCCTTTCCCTAAATTCCCAAAACACATATGTTTTTCCCTACTTGCAATAGCTAATTCTTTCTGCATGATACCATGTGGAAAATTGCATGACAGTTTCTCCAGCAAATTTAGGAATTTCTTAAGGACTCATCTCTGATTTCAACTTCAGCCTAATTCTTTTAACATGGAAAGCAATTCTATACTATCTATTTAATGAACAGTGATACCTAAGATACTAAACAATGGCACATACACACACTTGGTCAATCTTATCTCACAAGCTCTAGTTTTTCAGTTTCTTGTAGTCTTTATTAACCTCAGTGAAAAGATCAAGGTGAAAAACAGCCAATAGCCCTGCATCTAGAATTGTAGTATCAAGAGGAATTTCCATTGCCCTCGCTTATGGATATAGAGGAAGATTAGAATTCACCTCAAAAAAGACAGGAACACAGAGCTAATGACAAATTTCTCTGTAATACAAATAACATTTATTTCTCACTAAGTCCTTCCAGTAATGGACCAGAATCTAGGGCCTCCTCACATAAACTGTTCCTGAACATAGATAATTTTGTGCTTATTTGCGTTCAACTATTTATTAAAGTTTATATCAAACTCAAAGCACACATATCCAATTTCTACAAATACTCAAGCTATTTAAAACAAGACACTTAGGTCAGGTGCTTAAAAATACTTCAAATTCTCTTTCTCCCCTAACTCCATCTCTGTCTCTCTCTTGGTCTCTGTCTGTCTGTCTCGCTCTCTCTCAAACACACACACTCTCACAATATTCTGAATGTAACCTAAAATGCACCCCCCCCAACAAAAAAGTGTCTTTTCTCCTGTTGCACAAGAGGAATTTAGAGCATTATTTAAATTCACAGTAGGTTCCAGAAGTGCTTTTCTTTTTGGCCTTGAGAAGCACAATTATCAATTCCTTTAAGAATGAGAAATGTGTTATTCCCAAATATGTTGCACAGTAAAGATAAGGCAACTTCTCCCAGGGGAGATGGGAAGAACAAACAGTGTTGTCAACACAGGAAGGCTGCAGCAGAGGTAGACACATGCCCCCAGCACCCTAATTAGAGAAAGCCAGGAAGCCAAGGCTGTTTACTTGGGAATGACCCTGAGAGCCATGCTGTGCTCCCAACCTGGGGGGGTGCTCAGGGATAGAGAACAAAATCTGGGATAATGATGACTCCACCATGGCATTCTTTTCCCCTCTCCACTGCCTGATCTGTTTCTGAGTCTGAGTCTGCCATGCCCTGAAATCAGCCACCAAGCCTACCCTTCCCACAGCAGAACTGGGAAAAGGACTGGAGGAACTTGTTGAGGATGTAGGAAAGGAAGAGAAGTATAAAACTTTTGATTCAAACTCTCTCTAGGGAAAAATGAGTTCTCAGAGATAATCTATTGGGCAGATCTGTGCTGTGTCCATTAGCTAAGGCATCACTGAAGCTGGAGGTTTCGAAATGAAGCTCTCTGGGGTTCTCCTTCTCCCTTGGAGATCCCAGTCAGTCTTCCTGGATTCCGGGTTGGCTGTTCTCCCCCTAATTTCATATCTGGCTTTCCTTCCTGACTGTATGCTCTGCTCATTTCCTAATCCAGTGCCAGACTCAGAAACAACAGCCAATCCTAAAGTCCATAACTAACACCCACAACTGTGAAAGGTCAAGACTGTAATAAATCGGTGATTTTACATCTCTTAGGGTTTTGTTTCTGCCTAATACCATCTGCGTTTCCAAAGAAAAAGTTCCAGTGTTCTTGGTTTGGCAAAATGGAACACTCGAGATACCTGATAAAATTAAGTCATGAAAATAAAATTATGGAGCTGAAGAATGGGGCAGGAGTAGATGACAATGAATACTTATTCTAAAGTAATGAAAAATAAAACTTGAAAACCCTGAGAATTCTAAAAAGTTTCAAAGAATGCATGTTTATATATATATATTTTTATATATGTAGATCTTTATATATTTATTTATACATATATGAGTCTTCACCTTAACTATGTATATATCATATGTATAATATGCACATATATGTTTATGTATATGAAAAGCTGCATGCAACTTTCAGACATTTCCATGGCACTCAGGTTTATAAACAAATATGAAGAGATAGGCAGCCAAATGAAGACGGAACTATGACTCTTTAATCCAGTCTGATTTGGAGAAAATGACATTGCTCTCAATAACTTTGAGAAATAAAATTGATTGGTTATAGTGTTTCAGATATTGCTTCTTTATATCCATCTCATTTTAAAAGTATTTGAAGCAACTTGAAAATCTCTATGCTAAAATAATTAATGATGAGAGTAGAGAAAGGAAAAACAGGCTAGAAATATAAAAAAAGAGCAGATATGAATTCAAAAAGATGTGGAAATTCAAAGCAATGCACACATTTAATTTCTGTACAGTTGTATATAGTAGATCTCAGCAGTATGGCACCGTGACCTGAAAAGTTAATGCAGTATAGATTAAATTAGTGTTCTAAATATGGAAACTGAAAATTAATTTAACTGTACTAATCAGGTCTTTATCTATAATATTTATTCAATTTTTGGCTCCAGGTTCTGAAAGATTTAGACAGGAACATTGTCATGATTAATAAAATAGTGAAATGATTTGGGACAATTCTTTGGGAAGAATGGTTCAAGGAGCTGAGAGTTTGAGCCTGATAAAAAGGAAGATTTTATGAGACAGAAAAATGATTTTGATATCAACTATCAAGAACTCCAAAGTAGAGTAGAGAAAATTTGAAAAGTGCTACTTGGGGGTAAACAGAAAGTTCAAGGGCTAATATATATAATCTGAATGTAATTTTCATGTCCATAGACACACAAACATGCAAAAAATGTCATGTGTGGTGTCCAAGCAAGTGGGACACCATCTTGTTAGGGCTGGTACAAGAAAAGCAAGCTCTGGCTGGGAGATTGGAAAAAAATGATGTCAACATCCATTTCCTGTCTTGAGCCATTTTATCATCACCATCCCAGGATTGCTAGTGCAGTCTTTTTCCAGAAACCATAAGCCATGCCCTTACAGTCTGAGAAATAAAACACAGCAATCTTCATTTCCTTCCCCTGGGAAAATGACAAGGATCAAAAAAAAAAAAAAAAAAAAAACTAGCCATACCTAAGGCCCCTGTTACTCCATGACATCTAGTTGTTTTCAGTCGCTTCCCCTCCTTTTTGTCATCTTTCCCAAGGATGTTTCCAACTCCCAGATTAAAAAGCAAAGATTGCATAAACAGGTCTTGCCCTTAGGTAAATATAGTTAGCGTTAAAGTTTAAAAATTAATTTTCCACATTTAAAAATAAGGAAAACTCACACAAAATTCCAGATAAACAACTACTCTGAAAAAGTAGAGCAGAAAACGCTGAGCCCACTCTCTGGTGTGCTCTCTATCGCATTACTAGAGCTGAATTTTGTGCTCTCTTTGTAGATGGCACCTGAGTGTCAGGTTTGCTTCCCTCATTCTGGTCTGATACATTTGTTTTAGTTGTCCAGTCCTGGTTGGATCTGAAGTCCCTGCCATTTATTTTGAGCATACTCATCAGTAAACTTTCTTTTGTGTCTCTCCCACTCCTGTTTTCAATCTCCCTCCCCTCTCATGCTCCTTGTTTCAATTTTGCTGAGTTAGTTTTAAATTTTTCTTGTCCGTCTGTTTTCCTTTTATCCCTTATATAAGTGAGATCTTCCTGTATTTCTCTTTTTCTTTCTGACTTATTTCTTCTAGCATGATTCCTTCTAGTTTCATCCATGTTGCTGCAAATGACACGTTTGTCTTTTTTGATTGATGAATAATATTCCATCATGCAAAAATACCACCACTTTCTGATACATTTGTCTGTTTGGAGGAATTTGGGTTGCTTCAGGTACAGGTGTCATTTTGGATTTGCCACAAATGTACGATCAACTAATTTTTGACTAAGCGGCTAAAACCATATAGTGGAACAAGGACATTCTTGCCACCAGTAGATTTTTAACTAGAAAAGTTTTAATCAATGTTTGTTTATGTTCTTTGAGAATACTTTGGCTGTATGCCCTAAAGAAGAGAGGCCAAGGAAAGATTAAATGCTGATGCTTTATTCGGTGATTGCTAGCTGTGTGATATTAATAGGCATAGCACCTCACCAGGCAGGTGCAAAGTCAAATAGGCTATCTTGGGACAGTGCATACAAGACACCGTTTTACCATATATGTGTGGAAGGGAGCCACAAGTTCCTTAAATTTATCCCCTGCAAGTTCATCTCTTTGGGCTTCTAAATTTTCTGGTTTTGCCTCTGAATTGTGGGGTCCAGGATTCTGTGATTCATGATTTAGCACTATATTCACACCCAAAGTGTGCTAATTTCTGCCCTATGATAAAAGTGGGAGGAAGAGACAGAAAGTCAGGTGTATTTCTGGTGGAGCCAAATGTACAGCAGTAACCAAAGGCCAAGTGAGTTCTTGGCCCCAGGTGATGGAATCAGTGGTCACCAGGGAAAGGCACACCCATGGAAACTGGGGTGACTGTTGTTGAGGGAGGCAAAAGCAAGCAGGAGGCAAACACTCTGGCTTACTCTGCCCAATGTATACTCTGCCCAATGTATCCTGCCACATCTGTTTGTATAACCCCAGAGCTGTGAATGGTTTACCTTTTTTAACAGTTGAGAAAAATTGAAGGAAGAATATTTCATGACACACAAATTATATGAAATTCCAATATCAGTGACCATGAATAAAGTATTATGGGAACACAGCCCTGCTCATTCATTTACTCATTGTCCAGGACTGCTTTCATGACACAGATTTGAGTAGTTGCAAGCAACCCCATGGCCCAGAATGATTAAATATTTATGATCAGGCCTTTTGCAAAAAAGATTTGTTGAGCTCTGGTTTAAGAAATTCTGTTTCATGTTTGTAAATCAAGAAGCCATGAAATATTCTCAGCAAAATGCAATAGGGTTATAATTTTTTGAAAATTTTATTAAAAGTTGCAATTTACATATGCCACTTATACCCTCATCATTGTGAATGTAGTTCCACTCCATGCACCACCTTAAGAGTCTGGTTAATGTCCCGTGATTTATTTATGGAGTCACCTACATAAAGACCAAATAACTTTTATGGCTTTAACCCCAATAGTGGTATAATAATTCTATTCCCAGAAGAAAATAATCTCAGAGCATTAGCCATGCATATCACAATGCAAGAAAGAGAACTAATAGCATTTGCTTATTAAGTTTCTAATTCAAGGGACATGTTTTAAATTTAAACATCCTCCTTGGGGGGAAAAAAGTGCACACACAGAGAAGCCACAGTTCTAACTGAACACACCCCTCTGTTCACTAGCAGGTACACTATTTCCTGCAATTATCATGTGAGATGAGTTAAAGGATCACAGTAAACCAGCTCTGTGCCAGGTGAAACAATATAGAGTCATGCTAATAATAGGCCCACTCTGTTGATTGACAGAACAGAGAAGTCGTTTCTGTGTCTGGCTATATTAAGGGTTCTGTGCAAAGAAAGACTTTGGGCATTTAGAGGATATCATTTATTGGAGATTAACTGAATTTTGCTTAGACATTCATTTATAAAGGACCCACTGGGAGCCGATTGTGTAGTATGTGTTAGATAAGATATTAAGGATCCTTACATAGGTAGGACATAGTTCCTGCCTTGGAACTTGGGATATCATCAACCAACACTCCAGCCCCTTGCCTGGATGCTGTGAACTATGCATTCCCTCTCAGAATAGCCCCTCTGGGGACCTGCACTCCCAGAGAAACAGCATCTAACTATTCTTGGTTCCATTTCCCAAGGCAAGCCTGACTTTTCACAGGAGCTGGAAAGCCCGAGCTGTAGACATGCACAGCTCTCCCGGTCCGTGTGCCCCTCAGTCAATCAAGCATGTACAGTGCTTGCTCAAGAGAGGGTTCGTAGCACCCAGGCTGCCTCGTCTGCACAGCTATGGAGGCAGCAAGTCTCTTTCAGTGGCTGACCTACTTTGTGAAAAACAAGAGTTCCTCAGGTTCATATAAAGTGGGCTCTCCTTGGGAGTCCTAACTGACCCTGGATATGAAGACAGCACTTGATTTATTAATGTATTTCATGAGCATCCATGTCTTCCTTTTTTATAGTGCTGACTCTACACAGGGAGGGAGCTTTTGCAACAACTACTTGACAACACTGAGTAAAACATTGTTCCTCGTAACGAACAATGTTTTAAGAGTGTTATAGAAACATGAGATTATTTCATGCACCTGCTGGCCAAAATGTCTTTCTGTTCTCTTTAGAGAAGCATCTATTTAGTTTCATTGGAAAAATTCTGGCTATGCTGGGCTTTGCAGTCCATACTTATGAAAGGCCAATGTTGGACTAAATTACTTGTCTATGAATTTCTGAAAGTCAGGTGTATGTCTGGTATACGACAGGTGCTCTACTGCTCAGATTAAGTGATTATTTTCACCAAATTGAATCCAGCTCTAATTTTCTGTGATTGGTCATTGATTAATAACCTGAAGAATTTAGGTTCAGCGAGCTAGTTCTTTCAGTGGACCACCATGCACAGGGGCCCCAACTCTGTCCTTTCCTATTTCTCTGATTTTCTTGCCTCTCTGCATGCAATGTTGCCCCAGACTTCTGATGCCAAAGAAAATGTTTCAAGGCTAATAGTCCTTGGTGGTAGAGAAGAAATATATGTTCCATACCCTGCTGAGAGCAGCGCTCTCTCAAATAAACTACTGGGAGTGATAAGGATCCCAAAAGAGGGTGGGGGAAGAGTCTCTTTCTATAAACCTATGTGTGCTGAGGCACCATTTTAACATTTTTCCTCCACAGGATACCTAAGTAAATACCTAAAATATAGCCAACTTGCGTATTATAAGAAGGATTTAGCCTTAAGCTAAGCTGTAAGATGAAAACATCATATGTAGTCAACATGACATTGAAAAATAACCAAAATTTCCTAAAGCTGAGTATGAAGTAAATCCAACTGAACCCCCAGTCTTATTTTCTCCCATCATTGGAAGAAACTACTCATTTCAATGAGCGCTATCAGAGATAATTGCCTTTATGTGTCATGTCACATGTTAATACATATATTACGTTTTATGCCAGATCATGACTTGTACAATGAGTTCTCATTTAGGATGTGTTGGAAAGTGTGTTCAGTTGGGGGTCTTACACTTATTCAGTGAACTAACAAGTGAACAATCAACTGTTTTCCTCATTTTCTTTGGTGACAACTAATAGATAGACTGTTACATATTCACATCTTGTGTTAAACTTTCCTATTGTTTCCACAGGAAATCCAACATCCAACCTAATTAAAGCCAGAACACAGAATCAACTGGAAGGGAATATGTCTAACAGGACTGAAACTAGAACTTCATAGGATACTAGGCTTCCAGAGTAGGAGAAAGGCCAGGTTTAGGTCACAGGATGAGAAATGGGTGCTAGGTCCACACTTTGAGGGAGTACAGAGAACCACATCAGAGAGTGTGGCACTGGGCCTCCAACACCAGGACCAGGATAGAACAGGAGAGTTTCTAATCTCAAAGGACCAGGTGTATGAGAGATGGGCAGGTACCGGTGGATACATCTGGCATCTTTAAACGAACAAGAACAAGGCACACTTTGGGGAGATACAATCGCACATCCAGAGACACAGCTGGGTTCCAGTCCCCACTACCTTCCTATCCCAACAACTGTGCCTTGTGCTTAGATCAGTGCTGCTCAGTGACTGCATGTAGAAGTGCCCTGCCAAAAGGGTCAAGGTCAAGGTCTGTTTAATCCTTCCACTCTGAGCTGAGTTAGTCTTAGGATACCTTAGCAGGTAGAAGCTGCAGAACTCTAAAGAGGTTCCTCATTATGCATGCCAGGCTGGAGAACAATCCTTTAATCCCACCAACAATCCCTGCAACAAGAAACACTGATGCTTCTTTTGTTTAATTAGAGGACTGTTTTCTCAGGAGCATTCTGCCTGATTTATGAATACCTATTGTTCAAAATGTAATTGCATATTCAGCACAGCTCAATGGGAGCAGGATCATGTGGGCTTGTACTGCTTGCTTTACATTTTTAAAATCCTTTACTTAAGTGTATATGATTCATTTCATTGCGATGCATAGAATCGTAATGCCAGGAAGCTTGCTAGGATTGTGTGTTGTTTCTGTTAATTGTTAAGACTCATGGGAAACACTATGCCAAATCAGTTAGAAGATGACCAGCTTGACTCAAAAATCTTGCCATTTGCTGTAATGACTAAGCTCAGGCGGAGTCTCCAAGGTTTCACAACCTTCCAACATTGACCCCACGAAAAGCAGTTCCATTTTGGATGAATAAAAAATTGATTCATACTTTCTAGCACTTAATACTATACAATGAGATGGTTCTACAACCATCTCAAGCTAAGCAGATTCATCATCATCTATAGCAGCTACAGAAGGTCAAAGACCTTGAAATATCTTCATAACATTTGTAATAATGAACAGGGGGTAATCAGGCAGCAAAAAACCAGTTACTTGAGTCCTCTCTCTCAAGTTCTAATTTGTGTTTATACTCTCTTGATGCTCTCCTCTCCATAATCTCCTCTCTTCACCCCCTGAGCCCCCACATTATGTTCCCATGACCCAGGATGACACAACACTCTATCCACCCCCTCCAAGCCCAGTTATGCCCACTTACACATGTGCACAACCACAGGACCAGGCATGTACAATCATGGGAAGGGTGCAACCTTACAGGTGCTAGTCATAGAAGCAAATGACAGAAAAAGTCTGACCAATACATTTATCCTACTAATAGTAACCACAACTTTTTGTTCAGCTATCTTCATGTTTTCTAGATCTTCAAATACATGCTAGAGAAAAATACAGGTGTGAGAAATTTCAGAGACATGACCAAGGGCCAGGTTCTTTCAATGATGTTCATTATGGTACTGGGAATTGGAATTATGAAGAACTCAAATGAAAGCTATAGAGTTAATCTGATGGCCGATGCCATCTACTCCTCGTCCGAATTCCATGATTTCTACCACTATTCATCTAATTTCTCCTTCAGCTAAAGAGAAGTACTTACTCACTTCCTTACACATGCCCAGACTTCACCACACCCTTTTCTCCAGTCTTCATTCCAATTTTTTTTAGCCTCACCCCAGTTCCCAAGGTAACTGGAGTGACATATTCAGAAAGCTATGACTATTTACAGTTGCAACACTGCATTTAATAGGCACAAAGTAAGGCTATTGACCACACCCTAGAGAAATCACCATCTTTGCTGACATTGAAATACACATTTTCTCCTTCTCTTAGCAGATTATATACAGATATTGACATAATACCTATTATGTGGTAGGCATTGTTCTAAACACCTGAGACACAGAGGTAAACAAAGACTAAACCACTTTCACAAATGAAAGCTCCAAATCTTTTACTGAGATTGTATCTGGTTTTCTTATATAACATTAAAAGAAACATTAAAATCACAAAATGTATCTAAAATTAATAAACAATCAGAATTATTTATGGTCAAAATTCTATGTAGAATGCTTTTTAAGGACAGAGGTTGTTTGTAGAACATTCACCAAAGTTATAGTGCCAGTTAATATTGCTTCCATTGTCTACAGGATATTTATATCATACATTATTCTTAATTAAAGAAACATGCTTTGATTTTTAAAACTGAATTTTAGAGTATTTTGGTCATTCCATTCTTCAAAATAAAGTTTCCTGTTAGTTCTTTAATGTAACATATATACCAAAAAGCATTCAAAAAAATTCTACAACTCAATGACTCTAACAATAAATTTCTCAATGCAAATTCATGTTACCATGACTTAGATCTAAAAAGAGGATATTATCTACACTTTCACAAATACTGCTGCTGGAGATCAAAATACCCACACTTCTCCCTGAAATTAACCAAAACCCTTCCTAATACTGAATATTTTTGCTAAATTTTACTTAGTTTGGAACTTCACATAAGTGAAATTAAAACTTTATATTCTTTCCTCTTTGACTTCTTTCACATATTGCATCTGTGAGGTGATTATATACTTGGATGAAAATGATATAATTGATTTATCTATTCACTTCTATTGATTTCTTCCTGGTTTATCCTGATATGGTTTATATAGAATTTCTCCTTCAAACTCATCTACATGAAGATCTGTTTTCATTGTTTTATTAATCTGGTCTTGATTATCTCAATGAACAAAGTGAACTTCTTGACTCTAATGAGTCAGATATCTCTGCCAAATTTGTAAGAGTACTTGTGTGGCCATATATTAACTCCCCAGGTAAGAGTTATTAGCATTCATTTTCTTTAAGCACAGCAACTTTTTTTTATCACCTCACTCTATACTTCTCAAAATTTTCTTTCTGAGCAACAGCAATTGTTTTGACTACTGTAAAATATGTTTCCACCACAAAGAGTCTCCCATATATGGTTTCCAAATGTTATTTGTTCTCATCTTTTCTCTCTGAGACCTCTTGCCCTTGTTATATGGCTGGTCACTAATTTGCACATATGCTTTCTTCCACAATGCTTAGACAGATCAGATTTTGTTAGAAGCTTTTTGGCCTAATAATTACTCAGCAGAAGGCAAGTGATGTCAACTTCAACAGGTACCAGTCAATAACCAGTCACACCTATCAAGCTACAGGAATAGATTTATCATTTCTGTTGCCAAAGAAGTTGGTCATTAACTCATTGATGCCTTTGTAAAACTCCCTAAAGAGAAATTTCTGTTAGACCTTTGTTCCAAAATCAACTGTACTTTTTGTGCAGTGATAAAATACATTTAAATGTGGTTTTCAAGATGTTCAGTCAGATTTGTGAGCCATACTGAAGATTTATAACTAATGATCTTTTCATCTCATCTTTATTAACACCTTCCCTTCAATTTTATATCATCTCTTCTTTTGCCCTATTTTTAACTGTCTGCATTGTTACCTAGAATAGTCTTCATAACAAAGCAGATGCTACAGAAAATAACCCTGATGGCTGATTTATTTAATGAATGCACTTAGATTACAAAAGCACCACTATTTTGAAAAGAATGTACAAAGTGAGAAATGTAGAAATCATAATTTTGGTTTTATCATGTCTTTGTCATTATGACAACATATCAAATATCTAAAATTAAAGTGTATGTATTTACATATATATCGATCGATATAAGAAACTCATTTATAAATGCTCACATAATACGTACATATTCCATTCAGAACAAGCCTTTGTTACTGGTTACAGTGGAGTAAGTGGACCTCGACCTGTCCACCATAAAAACTGGAAAAAATATATCAACTTTTAAACATTGAGCAACAGAAAAAAGCCAGACATGATTCTTGAAATAAGGAAACTATTGGAGGAAACCATAGAATCATACCAACTTACTGCCTAGAAGCAAATTCTAAACCATAGTGCAAGGGTGGAAATCCATGTAATAGCATTTAGACTGAGCTAAGGAAACAGGTCAGAGTTCTGGAAGGTTAACCAGCAGGAATTTATAAAGAATTCTGGAACAGAGGCGGAAGCTTTGTAGAAAAATAGATCAGAGATTTACAGTAGAGTCTTTAAGTCTATTGTTAAATTATAAGTTATGTACACATAGGGTGAAAATTCATGAGGCTGGGTAAAAAGTATTGTGATCTTTCTAAACTGACCAGTCCCCAGAGATAGAAGAGGTTTAAGCAGTTAAGTCAGTAGGGAGAGTCCTTGATGTTCAAGACCTTCAATAGAGACCCATGAAAAGGGATAAGACAGTCCCAGATTAAAAGCTATGTCATACCAGCTCTAATAGAATTTGCTAAAACTATGGAAATGTTCTATGGAGCAAATGCAGTACTCACAGTGACATGACACTTTTTGAGTACTCAAAATGTGACCAATTTGATCTATTTACTATTAAAAAATTAAAATCAATCTATGGATAACAGCTACCATAGTAACAGAAGATTTAACAGAGCAACATTTAAGAACTTGCAATCATTTCAAAATGATTGAGTTTATGCTAAAGAAATGTAAGTGCTTCTGAGAGTAAGATCCTTTAACAAAAAAAAAAAGGAAAATGCCCTTTCATATTAAATAAGACTTCTTTATTTAATAGTGAAGACAATTAGCAGTGTGAGGGAGTTACCCTGGTTGACCTCTAAGGGCAGAAAAGCTTTGTAACTCCCACCTTAATCATCTGACCCTCTCTCTACAGAAGCCAACTACAATGTTGTGAAACTCAAGCAACCCACTAAGGAGGCCAAGAACTAAATTAAGTAAAACCTCCTACCACCGCCCATACCAACTTGCCAGTCAAGAGAGTGTGCCATAATGATAACAAACCTCCAACCCCAACCACTCCCTCAGAGAGAAGACTATAGCATCTACTAGAGCCAGCCACCTCAGGAGAATCCCCAAACCAGAACCATGTAGTCAAGTGCCTCCTGAACTCTTGTTCAGGAATCAGTACTAGTGTAAATAATACTGTGACTGTTTTAAGTTGTTTATTTTGAGGTATTTTTAAACATATCCTCAGATATCTAACACCATTAGGAATTATGCTGGTAACTTCAATAACACGAATTTCAAAAACATGAAGTGTTCAAAGGATATGAATTCATTCACAGCTGACACAAGAAAGAGAATGTCTATAGAGACTGATAATTCATTAAAAAAAAGTTATAATTATAACTCCAGGCTCACTTTCCCTTTGTTCCTCACTTTGTTGACAAAGTTTTAAGGGAAAATATTATTCAAAAGCTGAAATTGGGTAAGAAAACAAAGCAAAACTAGGTACTTAAACTAAACTTAAAAAAGAGGGAGGAGCCCATTCTTTAAATCCAGCCACTTATCAGGATGATACCAGCCCACACAGCAGTGGTAAGACCACAGTAATCTTCAGAAGAGGCAAAGATAGATCTACTCATAAAAAAGACAAAGTAAACAAAAGTCACTGAGGGTACGTACAAGGAACCCTTCTGGTAATATTACCAACCAGTTCAGGCTCCTTCAGCCATGTGCATCCACAAAATGGTGGCTGCCCCACCTACAAACCACATAAAAAAAACAGCCAAGATGGTGCCATCACTCCTTCCAAAGGTACAGCTATTCATTTCAAGTCAAAGAAATCAAGATGGCATTGTCACTCCTCTTTCAAAAGCAGGAGATTCAAGTTCAATGAAGAAAACAAGATGGCATCATCAATTCACTCCAAAAGGTCCAACATTCTTTCAGTTTCAGCTCTAAAGTGACCCCCAACCAGCAAAACTCAATACAACAACAACCACTTAAGGTTTCTCACGATGAAAACAGCTACAAGGCAAGTTCTCTTCAGGCCTCCAGACAATTCTTAAACTATGCAGTTTCAAAGTTAAAACAAGGTCTCAACATTTGCAAGTCAACTTACACAAGTCACACGTTTCTCCAACATGCTTCCCAGGGCTCCTTACTGACCCAGACTGGGGATGGAAGCCCAGAGCATGGCTTCATTCCCAGCCCTGCTACTGCACATGGCAGCAGCAGCTTCAAGACCTCCAGCCTCCCTGTTGCTCCTCTGCTTTCCTCTTCTCCACACCTTTCTCTCCCTCTGTTTCTGTCTGTCCCTCACTCTCCAACCACTCCATCTTAAATCTCCTTTCTGTTCTGAGAAGCCTTGGCCTCCCTTCTCCAAGTCTCCACCCACCAGAGCACAAGGGCCGCCTTTCTAAAGTAACACCACATGCTGAAGGCCAGGGCCCCCCAATTTTACCACAACACCCCTATCAAATCCACACAACTCTTTCAGAAAACAGGAGAAAATATTTTTAAGCTTATTTTATGGGTCAGCATAATTCAGACAGCATCTCCAGAAAAGGCATTGAGAAAAAAGAAAGCTGCTGACTAATAACCAGTAATGAACATAAATGCAAACATCGTTAAGAAAATATTAACAAATTAAGTCAATTTATAAATAAGCTAATGCATCATTACAAACTGATTCTTTTGCCTCAGGAATACAAAGTTGGATTAACATTCAAATATCAATTAATGGAAGTTTTTTGTAATTAGATAGCAGTGCTAGTTTTACAATCTAGAGACTATGGTTAACACCATCTAATTATATGCTTCAAAATGATGAGCTTTGTGTATGTGAATTATATCTCAATAAAGCTATTATATAAATACCAGAGAATCTAAATCACCAAATAAACAGAAAAAGAAGATGCACGTGCATATCTTAAAAGATGAATAAGAAACATTTAACAAAATTTATCTGCTTTCATGAGAAAAATAAAACTCACAGAAAACTGCAATTACAAGAACACTTGACATACCTGATAAAAATCTAAGAAAAAAAAAACTACAGATAGCATCATATTGCAGCAAAATGCTGAATACTTTCTCCCTGTGTTACAGAAAATGGCTCAGCCTGACTAGAGAAAACCAATGACATTCAGTGAACTTGAAGGAACAGGAGAATTTCTTTTTTTTTCACCAGTGGGTTCACAGGATAACTCTCCAAACTCTCCAAAATCTGAGCCCTGAACATAAACTTACAGGCAAAGCAAAGCTTTTTATACTTTATCACTTCTGTATTTGTAATAAGTAAGAGGGGGTTAATGGTGGAAAACCATGAGTGGACTTGAGATTCAAGGGAGTGCAAGGAGAAGGAGAAAGCCTTCTAGGGCCCTCTAGGAAGCACAGTGTTTGGTTAGAGGTCCCCCCAATAGCAGGATGTTTAGTTTAGGGACCCTTCCACTGTCTATCAGCAATGGTCATTTATGCTAATGCTCCTTCAGTTTTACTAAGTTGGTGCCTGATGAAGTAGCATCTGGAACTTCGAGGACTCAGGCAAACAAGTAGAAAGAGACAAATTTATTTAGAAGAAAAAAACCTAAGGAAAAGATTATAACAGAAAAGGAGAGAAACAAAACTGGTGGGATTCCCAAACCTGCTGTACAGAGAGAGAGGCAAGAAAACCAAGATGGAGTCTTTCCTCAGGGAATGGATTACCTTCTTCACCTGAGTGGATTATCACTCAGTTTCTTTGTGATTGATTGGCTGATGTCACATGGTCAAGGATCACCTTGTTTCTCAGTTCTTGGAATTTTCTTTCTGTCTGGAAATGCCCCCATGAAGTCCTTCACCTTTCTTAGGCCAAAGATGCTAGGTTTGTTCTGTTTCAAATTTCCAACCTTTTTTCAAGGCATAACTAATTAATCCCCATTGGAAATTGTTTTTATTGTCTCTTCATTCTGATACTGAGGCTTCCCTTTTCCAACCTATTCAGACTCACTAAAATCAAGAACAAAACAAGGATATTAACTCCCATCATTTCTAGTCATCAATGTACTAGAGATCATAGATAAGACAAGAAAAATAAATGAGAAGTCAGTCACAGTCTTTACTTACATATGACATGATGTTCTGCACAGAAAACCTTAAAGCCTTAATAAAAATAGTGTTATTTACAACTAATCAGTAAGTTTGGTGATTTTATAAACCACAAAGTCAATTTGAAAAGAATTGACTATACTTTTATATATAGCTAAGATGTATAAATGTATACTAGTAATGAACAACTAGAAATATAAATGTAAAAAAGAAATATAATTTTATTTAAAACAAAAGTCCACTTGCAGTCAAAATGGAATAATAAGACTCAACTTCACCTGTCAATCTGAAACAATTTTTAAAAGGGATAAAATCCATTAAATAAGCAAGATGGATGGAACTAGAAAGACTCATATTAGAAGAAATAAGCCAAAAAGAAAAAGAGAAATACATCATCATGTCTCACATATATGATAGGTATAGGAAAAAACAAACAAGTGAACAAGAAAAATTGGAAACAACCAACGGGGCTGAATGATGGAGCAAGAGAAGAGGAGGTAGAAGAAGGCAGGGCACAAAAGAGCAGGATGGTTAATAGGTGTTAGGGAAATGGGAAAACCCCGGGGTACACAATAATGTTATATACGCACACAAACATATATGCAAAATTAAAAATAAATTAATTAAATTAAAAAATAATCCATCATCACAGAGATAGTTGACATTTTCTGTGGACATCTCTTCCATCTTATTCCCTATTATACATTCCCAGAAATAATAATCAGTACACTAGAAAAAAAAGAACTATTTTTTCTATCAGAACCCTTTTTTTTAAGAAGACAAGAAAATAAAACCTTTACTTAAAAAAATAAATAAAATTCATGAAATAAATATTTTCAAGGTATAAGATATCAGGTAAAGGGGAACAGTGATTCCAAGTCATTCCTCGGAAAAGAAATGAGGTGTGACTACAACTGCTTCATTTTATTGCCAAGAAAGCTTTTCCAGGCTGCAGCAAAGAAAAGGGAAATCCCAGCAGTGCCTCATGATCTCTCAGAGCTGAGTTTAGGAAAACCAAGGCCAACCACATGTCTAAGTCAGCATACTAGAGAGGAGACAGCTGCATGGAGAGGGTCTCCCTTGTGTAAAAGAATAGAACACTGGTCAATGCCTGTATGTGAGGAAACCACCAGAACTCAGGAAATAAACACAGGGAAAAAATAGAGGAAACAGTTTCTAGCACTCATACAGATCTGGGAATTGTGCCAATTCCCACTAGTAGGATGGAAAACTTGAATCCCAGGGCACAGGATAGATGCCCAGTGGATCTTCCCAGCAGTCCCTTCAGCCTTTCTGCCTGGCAAAACTTAAAAATAAGATTACAGGATCAAACTATTTTCAAGAAACTTAATTGCATAAGTTTAGGAACATTTATAGGAATACAAAAATATCTAATAAAATACATTTGTAGTGTCTAAGAGTCAATAAAATATGACCAGAAATAATGTGCTCGAATACTATGCACCTTTGTTAAAAATTAAAAGGAGGGAGATCTGTTGAAAATGTTCAGCTCCTAGGTATCTACCTGAAAAATATAAATACACTAATTTAGAAGGAGACGTGCACTCCCATGTTCATTGTAGCACTATTCATAATAACTAAGTTATGAAAACATTGTTATTGCCCAAATATAGATGAGTAGATCAAGGAGCTGCACCAGATATACACAATGGAATACTAAACAGCTATCAAAAAGATAAATTCTTGCCATTTATAGCAATGTGAATGGATCTGGAAAGAATATGCTAAGTAAAATATGTCAGAAGGAAAAAGACATGTAGCATCTAGAGATACCAAAAAATGGGCCAGATAAAGCCAAATTAAAAAATAAGCTAGAAAAGTGATTTGATGCTACCAGTGGGACAAGGGTAGGGAGAGTGACAAGAGCAAGGTGGGAAGGGAGCTCAATGCACTATGGTGGTGAACTATGGGTATCTTGGTAATGAGTTCAGTGTGGTATCAAAACTTGTGGGAGCTAATCCTATCTTCTAATAAACAAACTATATGGCAAGTTAAATCTACAGTAATAAATACACATAGAGAAGAAAAGGATAGAAAGTGATTTCCAGGACATACCCTTAAGTGAAATTGAAAAAACTACATTATCTTTATGTAAGAAAGGAATATCAGATCTTGTGCAAGTGTTTGTTCCTTTGCCTGATGATAATACTCTAGTTTCTTCATTCCTGATGAAGAAATTCAGGGAAAAAAAAAAACTAGAAACTGGAAACTCTGGGCAAGAGGAGAAACAAGAGGTGAAAAGGATGAAAAGTGAAAGGTTGAAAAGTGAGCGACACACCCTTTAATATAACATTTGAACTAACTCTAATTCTTCAAACTGTAGTAATAATTCCTATATCTTTCACATAGCCCCAAATAGAACAACTTTTTAAAAGTAACCAGGACATGAGGGTCACCTAAATGGAATACAAACACTAACAAATGTACCTACCCATTATAAATCAATAGCATAACCGCACGGAAGGGGATAGGAAGAAAAAAACTATCCAAAGTAACTGCAGAAAACTGAAACTTGGCTGGTTACACAAGGTTCAAGAAAAAAATAAGCATACTAAAAAATTGTGATCTAGTTCCTCAAAGTTTTGGGTTTTGTTTTTAAACAGGGTTGCTGTCCAACAATTCTGATACCAGATTTGAACAAAAAAAGAAATAGATTATAGATAATAAAAGTCAGGATCTTTCAGAGTTAGAAAAATAATTTAAAATAGAAAAAATTAAAGAATTTTTTAAAAAATTAAGAATTTAAAATAAGAAAAAAAATTAAAAATAAATTCCAAATTATTGAATTAGAATTGGAGAAAACAGTAATCATTCATTGTTTGTAGTATTTGTCCATATAAACACAAAAATATAGATATGTTTACATGCATATATACATATATCCATGTAAAAATATAATATAGATAGTTGTATGTATTATATAAAGAAAAATAGCAAGTGTAAAATCATTATCTTTGTCTACTTTGAGGGTCAAAACTGTGATATCACAACAACAATGAGAGTGTTTAATATCCTAATACTGATCTTTACACACTATATTTTAATAAAAGATGCTAGTGCTCCCTGGAGATGTAATTCCAGGGTTGAGGCATTATAAACATAAAATGTGTCAGGGACATCATGAGACATTAAAAAATAAAAAATTCTAAAAATATCAGAGGTGGTTTATTTTTTCATTGTACTATTAATATTATTGTTTATTTTATATTTATCATATTTATCATTTTGTTTACATATTTATGTATATATAAATATATTTTTATATATTTATGTTTACATATGTGTGTATATATATATGTAAAATATATTACATCATTACATTCTCCCCAGGTGTTCTCCCTCTACCTTATCACTCAAGAACCTTCATCTTGATCTTGTGCTCCTCCCTACCTTGATTTCTCTCTCCCCCTCACCTTCCCTAGCTTCTAGCTCCAGTTCTATTGTCAGTTTACTTTGACTTTTTCTTGTCCTTTTGTTTATCATTCCTATATCCCATCTATTGGTGAAACCATATGTTTTCTGTCTCATTCTTTCTGACATATTTCTGCTAATATGATTCCCTCTAGGTTTATCCATGTTATCACAAATGTGCCATATTTGTCAGTTTTGATTGGAGAATAATATTCCATTGTATACATATACCATATCTTTTTCAACCATTCATCAGTCCTGGGACATTTAGGTTATTTCCATATCTTGCTATTGTAAATAAGGCTGGAATAAACACCCAAGGACAGGTATCTCTTTTGAATTTTTGTTTTGGTGTCCTTTGGATAGATTCCCAGAAGTTGGATTGCTGGATCCAATGGTAGCTCCCCTCTCAGTAGTGTGAGGGGTCTCTACACAGTTGGAGGTAGGGAAAAATCCAGGGGTCACTTGAGGGAGCTCTTAATGGTCACAGCTTAAAAAGTGAGTGACAAAATTTCAGAAAAATAAATCACAGTTGAACCCATCAATTGTCTTCCATGAGTCCATACTGATGAAAATAAAGCAATAAAGATGACAGAAGTGATAGTTCTTTGTTTCCTTGTAGTATTCAAATTAATAACTATAGACAGGAAGAATCATCACTAGGGAAAATACCATAAAAATTAATGTTGCAAACCAGATCTTGGAAATACCAGCTGCTATGAGCCCAAGTACAATACCCATAGGCTAAAAGTGCCCCATTTTGTGCATACAGTTTCATAACTTTTGACAAATATATGTACCTATGTAACCATGACAAGTATCATGATTTGCAATGTTTCTATCATATGAGAAATTTCCCTCATGTTCCTTTGCAGTTAATTTCTCCCATCCCCATTTCAAAGACATCTACTGATTTATAATTTTCACTATAAATTTGCTTTTGCTTTTTGTAGAATTTTATATTACACCAAAAGCTTTTTGACCTAAGTTGTAAATCAACAATCAACAAACTAAAGAATAATGCAAACATTCTTCAGCTTTTACATTCTATTAACACATATAACATGTAGGCCTAAAACTGAACCCCATTTGGCATTAGAGACTGCCTACATTAGTCAAGGTCCAAGCACAAACACAGAGTCTATGTCAGCTTCATTAGATAAAAATGGAAAAGTGGAAATTTTAGCTGCTAAGAGCCTGAGGCTGGAAGGATGATAGGCAGAGCCAGTGGCAAGCAGCAGAACTAGATACTGACAACCGAACTAAAGCATGCAGCTTGGCCTTCCAAGAGAGAGAAGGGAGGGAGAAATCAGAGCACAAAAGATCAAGATGACAGTTCACAGGTAACATGGTGGTGGAAGAACTCCGGGGACTATAACAATGTGTGTGTGTGTGTGTGTGTGTGTGTGTGTGTGTGTGTGTGTGTGTGTGTGTGTGTAAACGAAGGGAGGGAGGGAAGTTGATCTAGATTACAATTGCCTGGCATACTGGCTGGATTTTTTTTTCTGGAAATACTATGGTATACAACTAGTGGGATCATTCTGAGACTACTTTCATCTTCTCATCCTTTAGTTTTTCCAGGTCGTCTTATTGGCTAAAGACAACCGGAAGCAATTCGCAGAGAAGCCTGGGAACTGAAATTTAGCGGGATCATCCCTGCATTAGTGGGTAAAGCAGAGGAAGGTCAGGAAATGGATTTGAAGTCAAATAGGCAAATGAGCAGCCTATTCCCATCATGAGATGGTTCTTGACCTTCAGATGTAGAAAACTAAAGGGAAAATAGGCCAATATGGAAGGTTCGAAATATTTTATTTTGAACTTCTAGAGCAAGGTGAATGGGGACAAGTGGTTTCATTTCAAAACACTTCCCAAGGGTGCTGCGTAAAATAATGAAAATACACCAAGAACTTATCACAGAAGCAGAGCCAGATGAACACTGAATAATCTCTGTGCCTAAAATCTTACCTTGGAGGGTCATTCCATTTTAAGTAGAAAATGAAGTAAATTGTAAGTGAAAAGAGAACAAATATTTTAACATCTGAACATTCCTCTTTGCAAAATTAAATAAAGCAGAGAGACAGAAGCTCAGCCAAGGCATTTATCTTTTAGAAACACTGAAATATCACTAAGCAAATAATAAGGCAGAAAAAGCAAACATTCATTTTCTTGCCATTTCTGGGTGTGATCCTAATTCCTTCAATTCAGCATATTTATGAACTGCCTTGTCCTCTTCCCTGCATTCTCTTAATTCTTGCATCCTTGTAGGACGCCGTTCTTTCACATATGCTGTTGTTCCTTAATAAAGTAATAGCTGACACAATCTTCCCTCTCAACTGGCTAATTATGTTAGTCTGTTGTTATTGATTTCATTGCTAAGGTCTGAGAATCTGCTAATGCTCCACAGTGGGAGTGGTAGGGAGTGGGGGAAGGAAAAAGCATGTACTTATGATTTTCCCATAAACCAGATGTTTTCTTTAACCCTTAGATCTTTAAAATATTTTCTCTTGAGAAAAAAAAAGGGTTTAGAACAAGTTTAAGATGCCAATTCTTATTTTCTCAGCATACCACGAGTACACACCCAAATAACTGAGTGTGAAGAATTCATGCTGTGGGCACTTGTATATCTACAACTCGCTTGATAAGCTACATATATTAGTCTAGTAAAATCTACTTATTAAATAAAGTACTCTTCCCATTGTCTAGTGACTTCCCATTTCAGTCATCACTACTGTGTGACTATCCCATCCTTAACTTGGTGGGATAAAACAACAATTTTGTTACCTCGCCAATTTTGCAAGTCAAGAATTTGGGTCATCCACAGGGGTTCTCATCTGGACTCAGCTGATCAGAGCTGAACCCAGGTGGGCTTTCTGTCAGGGCAGTTTCAAGGGAGTCAGACCTTATAGCAGTTGGTTTCTCCCAGAATAAGTGTCCCAGGAAAACTCAAAGAATACTGAGTGGTCTTTTGTGACCCAGCTTCAGAAGTTTATGTCCACCACACTCTATTGTCATGATTCTCAGTCAACAGCAACTCTTTCCCCCACACAACACTGGATCATGTCTGTCTGAATACCTTTCAGGCTTGTACAATAAGGATGTGGGTTAGGGGCTATTAACATCCTGCAGTTAAAGTCTAGTGATGCTATGTATTATTCTGCAATGCACAGAATAGCCTCCCAAAGCAAAGAATCTGTATCATAAATGTCAAAACTGTTAAATTTAAGAAGTCCTGATCCAGAGGTTGAGATAGTGTCTCCTGCCAGATTTAAAAGGCAGAATCATGGATCCTAATTCTTGATGAGCAGAGAGTCAATGTGTGGACAGTTTTTAAAAACTACACAAAGCTTCATTTTTTTCCCTAAGGTTAAGTCTTATAGTTCTTCATAAAAGCTAAATTCTAAAGTTGAGAGTGAAAGGAAATTTGAATAATTTCAAAATTATATATATGCAAATGTCAATGCTTCGATCAAGTCATAGGAAAGTCAAGACTGGGACATTAGTCCTGTAAGTGAATGCCCCCAAGCCATGAGCTACCCTCGCTTCTTTTGTTTCTACTTGTTACGCTTCCAATATTTCCCAGCACTAAAGAAATATCTTTCTTTATGTTAATTTCTATGTTCTTCTATTGTGTTTATATTTAAACATAATTTTCAAACTAACCTGTCTGAAATTTGAGTATATTTTTCTGTCTCTTGACACCAGGAGAGGAACACAGAACCAATAGATGACAGAAGGAGAGTGCTTGGGGCACAGAGGCAGTGTCTCTAGATGTCAGTAAGTCCACAGAGCTGTGGAAAGTTCTCCCTCTGTACCATCATGCTGAGAAGTGGCTGTCTCACAGGGCATACCAATGCACCTTTCTGGAGACTTTTCCTTAGAACCAGGCAGTGGGCTAGGAGGCAAGAGGCCAAGCCAGGGATCACTTGAGTTCATGGGTTTGAGACTATCCTGGGCAACGTAATGAGACCTGTTCTCAAAAAAAAAAAAAAAAAAAAAAAAAAAAAAAAAAAAAAAAAAAAAAAAAAAAAAAAAAAAAAAAAAAAAAAAAAAAAAAAAAAAAAAAAAAAAAAAAGGAATCAGGCTTTATACGAATTAAACCAAAAGTTTTACTCTTTCCTTAAAAAAAATTTATTTCTTTATATTTCTTATATTTTATATTTACTTTCTTCAGATAAAGTACCTGACTTCTTACTTCAGCTTATTCAGTGGAAAAAATGGAAATGGCCTGGTTTTATTGCCATATTTATCAGCTATTTATAGGGTAAATGCTAAGATCTGTACAGAGTATTATATTACACAAGCTGTACGGAACATTAAAGAGTCTGACAGTGGACAGATCCAAACTCACTGACAGAGATCCTGGGGTCACCTACCCCAAAGCATTTAGTGAAAAGTAAGCACAGCTCATATTTATCTCACACACACATATATGTGTGCAATTACATTAATTCACAATTAATTAATTACATTAAGTATAAATAAAGGAACAACCAGCATATGCTTGGAAAGGCCAGAAGCCTTCATGGAGTCTGCCAGAGACATCTAATTCCATTTCCATTTCCAGGGCTGCACAGCAGTCTTCCCTCCCAGGTGTGGTTACTAAGCCTCCCAGGAGGCTTAGTCTTCATGATCTAGTCCAAGAACCATTCCACAGCACAACCAAACCCAAGAACAGCACAGAAGTGGCATTCAGGATCCTGCATTACAAACATATGACTGTCTTAAAAAGGTGGACCCTGTGTTCCTGTGGAACATGAGCTCTATCAAGAGGAGGGCTTAAAAGATCCTGGCCAGCAATGCCAAGGCTGTGAGTACCTGTCTGAGGCTCTCTAGAACCATGTAAAGAAAAGGAAGTCAAGGCCAACATCCTGAGACTTAGCTGACTTGCCTGCATCCCTCACCACAAACTCAGGAAAGGTGCTCATGTCTGTGTTCCCTAGGGTGTCTGTTCTGCCTGCCAAAGACCAAGGCTCAAACCAAGGCCCAGGTTGCTGCTGTTAGCAAGGTTCATAGAGGTGCCCAGGCCTCACAAAAGCTCCAGAATGGAGAGCTCTGCTTACCCACATGAGGACAGAATTGCTGGTGTCTCTGTGGACTGCTGTGCGCAGGGACTGCACTGTGCCACTAGTACAGATAAACCTAAAGCAAGAAAAAAATGAGTGGCCTTAGATAAAGTGTTACTGATGAAATGAGGAGGGAGAGTTTTGATGCCAATTAAGCAAAATGAAAAAAGTTCCCTTTTCAAGTTCAATGGTTTTGGAACTTGGGGGGGTTTACTGTTGGTTTCTCTACTTGCTTGTGCACAGAATGCAAAATCGTAGAGACACATTCTTACATCGCTGTACAAAAGTGGCAAGAAATTTGCATTTAGCTTTAGGAATGGCTTTATAAATCTTTATTTTTCTGGATGTGGATATGTGCTGTTTTAATATTATGCTTTTTTATACTTTATTTTTGCATTATGTATACAACCTAGGAAAAAAATATTTTATCTCTCTTCACTTCCACTGGTGTTTTATTGAATGGAGATATGTTGATGCTCACAGATAGATGATGTAAGACATTCACCTTTAACCAGCTTCCTGAAGCAGGTCCTCTGCCGCAGTTTCTGTTATCTATCACTTCCAACAGCTTAATATGCATCACAGAAAAAAAAATCACAGAGCTACTTTAATTTTCATCTCGGGATGATCTACAGCACAGCACATTTCTTCATCTTGCGAGCAATGGCAAGTTTGCAACTTGTCTTCCCTTTATAAGCAATCCAAATAGGGCCTATTTTGTTTGCCTATGTTGTTCAGTCACTCCCATGGGGAAAAAGAAATGAATTCTCTCACTCAGTCCAAAAGCTCTAAACTGACTTGTTCCCACTGCGTGTTATACTGAAACAGTCCTGCAAACTGCCATACATTAATGTTCTGTGGAGCATTATGAAAAAAGGAAGATTTAAAACATGGTTTCTGAACACTAAAGTAGTAGTCAGGACCTCTTTTCTCATTTTCCAACAAGTGGAATGAGAATTATTAACTGCCCAGTAGGAGGTTCCTACTTGCACAATCCCTCAGTTTGTCTACCATCCGTGGGGCCATGTCACTCTCCCTTCTTTCTGTGACTCTCACAGCTGACAGTTTTGACCTGAGCCCCAAGCTACAGTCCATTCTTCACATTTTAACTCCACCTTTATTTTTATGTTTACCCTCTTGAACTCCTGATGTTATTTCTTATCCTATTTTTGTCCTTATCTCAATCTTTCAACTTGATATATTAGAATGCCATTGGAGCAATAGTTTTGGCTTAATCACTATAAAAATTGTAGTTGTTGGCTCCATGTCATTTGGCCTTGCTACTTAGGTGACTCATTCCATGACCTCCCTCTCAGGACTCCTGTTCCTAAGACTATTCCTCAGGGTAGCACTTTAATATGTCAGGCAGCCCCCCAAGGTGGAAGTTTATCAGGAAATAGCATAACGTACTTCTTATGACTAAAATCTCTGGAGTCCCACCTACTTTTAAATTTATGTGAATTTAAAATTCACATGGAGTACCCATTAAGTTATATTTGCAAACCTAGTTACTATTTAGATTTCATTTCCTCATAAGATATTGATGTTAATAGTATATAATCCTTGAGTTTGTAAGAACTGAATAAGGTGAAAATGGATGATTAGCTGATGGGCAAATAGATACCATCATGATTTCAATTTCTATCACTATTGATAGTAGTGCATAAATAATGAGTTATACTCAAGTACTTTTGAAATATCTTTTTTTAATAATTCCCATAATAGTTATCACATACACCTTCTCCTAGAGTCATATTCAGTAGAAACAAATAGACTTATATGTGCATAAATAACTAGGAAAGTCATTTATAAGTGAAAAGACAGTCCAGGTATGGATACAATAGGTGGCCCCTAGGAACTTTATCCAAAGTGGGATTAATGTCATTATTTGTCAACTGGCTTTCTGTAGGTACTTCACAACCACTTCATTGACCTTGCAAATAAAACATCATTTAATAAATTAATCCAACTTCCTTATCTACCTTCACAACTATCTACCTTTCTTAAACCAGAGTGTCTCAAATGACACCTTTTATCAGGCTAACCTAAGACTCCCAAAATCTGACCCTTTCCTCTGACAAGTGTGTCATGTGTTAGAAATCTGTATTTTTTTTTAGACTAGGTCTCACTATTTTTGACCATGGAACCACAGGCTCACATTGCCCAGGGTGCCACATATTCAAGCAATCCCCAGCATCCGCTTCCCAGTAGCTGGGATTACAGGTGCATGCCACCACACCTAGCCATTTTTTTGGAACTAGGTCTCACTACGTTGCTCTGGACAGAACTTGAACTGTGATCCCCTAACCCAGAGGCAGCTTCCTAGGCTGCTGTTTACAGGCATATACCTCCATGCCTGGCAGAAATCTGCATTTTTAACAAGTGCCTCATATCATTCTTATTATGCTGCTGCCTAAACCAAAATTTGTTTCAAGGACAATTATCCTAAGTAGAAAACTATTCTGAATAGAAAAGGTTAGGGGGAAAAATCTAAAATTCACTTTTACTAATTGAACAATAATGGACACATAATATTATATTAGTTTCAGAACTATAATAACATAACAATGATTTGATACTAGTATATACTGTGAGACGATCACCACATTAAGTCTAGTTAATATCCATCACCATACATAGCTCGAATTCTTTCTTGTGATAACAATATTTAAGATCTAAGCACTTTTCAGACATACCATTTTGTTTTAATAACTAAAGTCATACTGCTGTGTTTTATATCCCATAAACTACTTATTTTATTACTGGAAGTTTGCATTATTTAACCCCCTTCATGCACATTACTCACACCCCACCCCTGCCTGTTTCTCTGCCTCTGGCAGCCAGAAAATATTCTTTGTATCTGTAGGTTTGATTTTTTAAAAGAAAACATTAGGCTTTGTTAATCAGTCTCTGTAACTGAAATAAATGAATTGTCTTCTATTTTTGTTCTTATCCACCAGAAACTAGAGGGATGATCTATGACTGATCATTGTTGCTTTCTTGACTTCCTCAGTTCAACAAATCATTTTTCTTGCTTTACCTTACACATCAATTGCTTGTCTCAAAATCCACCCTCAGAACCAGGTTATTGTCCCACCTAGTACTATAGTACCATATTCCATGCAGTCAACCTCTCTCTAAGAATCTAAAAAGTTTTTGTCTCCACAAATTCAAGGAAAACTTTGATGTTTGGGCAACATATTGGCTCCAAGGAGAAAATCTGAGATTACTCTGTGTCCCCAACCCATATTTCTATACTTGAATTAATTTGTTAAATACCTTATCTATGATAAAACATTCTCTGAAAATCACCAGTTCTGTGTACCTCCAATACCTGGGTCAGAGCATTGTCTAAGGGATCTCCTGGAGTTTTACTAAACCCTATGAGCTAAGCATAAGTCTAGCCTTAAATGAAGCAGAGATAAATTTATAAAGAAATTATAGCCTTTGTATTTTAGTGTCTTAGTCAAAAAATGTTCTAAAGTATAAATAAGAACAAGTACTGCAAATGGGAAAATGTAAGACTCTCAGCCTGGGTTTCTTAAGCAGTCAAGTTTGCTGAAAACTGTTGCTAAGAGTTATGACTGTATATAGCAAGCAAAAAAGCATAGGTCTATGTCATTTAGCTCTGGGGATTTTCAGGTTAAATTGATTAAAATTTAAAAGAATAACTGTGATGTAAACCTTATGTAGGTATATTTCTGCAGCTGAATTTATTACAAATGTATTTAAGTGTTTATTGGTTGACATCTTTATCATCTGCACAGCTATTGGTTTTATTCCAGTGTAGTTACAGGCAGGTCTATATTATAATCCACATTCTCCTTATGTTTTCCTGTCAGAGTGTAGCAATATTTAAATTACTTCATAATAACAATCACTTTTAGTTATTGGAATAATATCTGTTTTTACTTATTCTTTAGAAACTGAATCATGTGCTATAATTTACGATCATCTCAGGAAAAAAATGTAACATAAAAACCACCTTAAGCAAATAAGACAGACAGATAATGTCTGTCTTACCACTGCCATTGTACACAGCTGGATCTCCCAAACCTGTGAGTATTAGTGTACATGGCAAACAAGATCTTAAAGACGTGAGCTTTTTTGAGATAATCACAGGGATCCTTAAAAAAAAGAATCAAGAGGCTCAAGGTCAGAAGTAGAATATGATGGGGATACAAGCCAAGGAATTCAGGATGCCTTTAGGAGCTAGAAAAAGCTAAGAAACAGAATTGCTCTTAGAGCTTTCAGAAGGAATGCACCTCTACTCACACCTTGACTTCATGTCTATTTTAAAATTCTTAATCCAAGAACTATAAAGTAGTAGATTTATATAGATTTAAACCATTATACTTATGGCAATGTGCTACAGGGCAAGAGGAAACCAATACAGTCTATGTACCTTCTGTAGACATGGCATGGGGTACTATGGTTCAGAAAATAGATAATGACTGGCTAACAAGTCTCACACAGAATTGTTGTATACAGGATACTGCCAATTGAGATATACTATCAAGAGAAATGAGGTGAAGAGAGCACTAGGTAAGTTAAAAAAAAAGTAAGAATTACTAACATACAACAACCAGCATGGTAAGATAAGACAAGAATAAAAACAGACTAGAGAAAAGTTTATTACAAGTATTATTTGACAGAAATCCCCAAATTGTAGCAAAAAAATTAAAGCGGAGATAAAACTTGCCCACTAAAATGCAACAGGCAAGCAGCTAGCAGAATTTGTAGTCAGGAAATCTGGCTTCAGATTGGGCGTTTTTAGTCTCTCTGTTCTGTGGTGTCACATGTGACCACAATACGATAGGATGGTTATTTTAATGACTAAGTTCTTCCAACCTGTCCTTCTGAAAAACTGTCTTGGGATCAGTGATGATACAGGGGTGTTTTAGCCAAATTTAATGTAAATGTCCTCATCGCCTGTTGTAAGGCAATCATCCCGTTCATGGTGCCCATTGTTGTGCAAGTGTTAGGCTCATCAGTCTGCATAGGTTCTGTATTGGTTCTAGCAATTACACAGACACACCAGGTAGGGCAGAGCAGAGCCAGGGTAGGGTAGTAGGAGGGGCTGGAAGAAATATGAGCCCCCCACAAACATTTCAGGAATATTCATGTTCTTTCACTGGGTTCTGGCATTCATGCTCTCATGCTTGTGTGCATGCTCTCCCATGCTCTCACGCCCCTTTATCCCCTTGCTTCTAAGCCCAGGTGTGCTCACTTACACATATGCACACCCCAGGGCTGCACAATCATGGACATGATGCACAAGTGCTGGTTATATTGACTAATGAAGAAAAAAGCCTGACCAAACCCATTTGCCCTGCAATCAGCCAGCAAGCAGTGGGATTAGAGGATATGACCAGATTGTAGAGATCAAGACAGTGAAGAGGGTTGAAGAGTGTAGAAGGTCAAAATGGAAAGAACACAATCAGAGGGAAGGATAGCTGAATTCCAAAGAAATTACTGTTCAAACTGATTAAAGAGAAATTCTTGTGAGAGGACCCAGGAGATATACAGAACTTGAAGCATAATGGAAATCTCTTAGGATGGACCCTTGGAATATAGGAACCTCAACAGATATGCATTTAAGCATGCTCTAAAACCAATACATAAAGATATTTATGTATCATAAGAATATTTATGTATTCTTTATGTACCAATACATAAAGAAAGGCCATTTATAATAGTCCTATACTGGAAACTATTCATATGTCCATCCTGAGTATAAGTATACAAATAAACTATGGCCTTTTAATCCAGTGAACTACTATTTGGCAATGGGAATAGACTTATAACTACATTTGAAAATGATTGAATATTAAAATGATATATTAGGAAAAGTGGACAAATTGTACCTACTCAAAGTTCATTTTATATGCAGTTTAAAAACAAGCAGAAGAAATTAAAAGTATTAAGAGGCATGATAGCTGGGCATAAGGTGGGTAATTAGTATCTGGAGGGGAACATATAAATGAGTTTCCTGGAATACAAAAACATAATTTTTGATCTGGATACTGGTTAAATAGTTGCTTTCAATTTTTGGAAGTTACAGTGAGTTATATACATATCTGTGCATTTTATGTATAATTATGTACTTCAATAAAAATATGAGAAACAGAAATAGAACTCTGGGGTAATAGAAGATGCTGATAACACACATTTGAATCTGAGATGAAAATTAATTGTCCTGTTTAACATTTTTGATTGGTTTCTGGAGAAATTTTTGATAGCTGGTTGAAAAAGACAGAAATCTGTGCTTTTGTTTGCTAAGCTTTTTTAAATACCATTTGGAGCTTCTGTGCTCACTCACTGTGTCATGGCTACATCCAGTTACTGACTATTAGTAATTACTAGCCACAGGTCAATTTATGTATAATTATGGCTGTCATAGATAATCTACTTTTTTTTCTGATGGATAATTCAGTTATATTTGTGAATATCTCTAAGTTACACATATCTCAAATAGTAATTTCTATTAGCTTTAAAGAACCTGTGATTTTTACAGCTCTGTGAAATGCACTGGTATCTGTGTTTGACTATTCACATACTTATATAAACAATCTATCATCTAGTATAGGTCTGTTTTCTCTCTTCTATTTTAAATTGTTGTGAATATTCCTTAATGCCCTGCTAATGAGCACTAGATTTTGAGATCATTGTCCATTTTTTCTTTAACAGGATATTATCAGTTATCAATTAAACTTTTACATATTATATATATATATTTAAATATATATATAATTGCATTTGTGAGTACCGACAACTACTGCATCATATGGGTAAAGGAAAAAAGCAGAGGTAGGAATCTGTTTAAGCCAATACTCACCTCCAGTTAGTTCTAAGTTTTCCTATATTTAGATTTAAAAACATAAAATCAGAAATAGGAACTTAGCCAGTATAAACAGTGCTGGAATATACTCAGAAATGGATACAATCATTCAAATTAGTGATTTTTGTATTTTTCAAATAAATACCCTATGTTTGTAATTGCTGTATCCATATTTCTGGACCTATTTTTTTAATATTTTGAGAAATCTCCATTCTAGTTTTCATACTGGCTGCACTAGTCTTCTTTACCACCAACAATATAGGAGGGTATCTTTTGCTCTATGTACTTACCAGCACTTGTTCTCACTTGTGTTTTTGATACAGGTCACTCTTACAAGTGTGAGATGGTAGTTTGTTGTCGTTTTGATTTGCATTTCCCTGGTAAGTGATGGTGAGCATTTTGTCATGTGTCTGGAAGCCATCTGTATGTCTTCTTTGGAGAAGTGCCTATTTAGTGCTTCAGCCCATTTTTAGATTGAGTGATTTGTTTTCTTTTGGTTGAGTTCACTTTAGATCTTGGATACCAGCCTCTTGTTACATGTATAGTGTACAAATATTTTCTCCCACTACATAGGGTGTCTTTTGCCTTAGTTATAGTTTCTTTTATAGTGTAGTAACTGTTCAGTTTGCTATAGATGCTGAGAAAGTATTTGACAAGATTCAGCATTCTTTCAAGACAAAATTTCTCCAAAAATGGAGGTCAAGGACACATACTTCAACATAATGAAGTTAATTTATGATACTCATCATTAATTATCATTCTCAAAAGTAAAAGACTGAGTTTTTACTCTAAGATTTTGTACAAAACAAGAATGTTTACTTTTAGCACTTCTATTCAATACAGTATTGGAAGTCTTGCCTAGGGCAATTAGGTTGTGCATGTGTGTGTGTGTGTGTGTGTGTGTGTGTGTGTGTGTGTGTTTTGAGATGGCATGATATACAGAAAATCATAGAGAACTTACTGAAACTAGTTAAAACTATAAATTATTACAGCAAAGTGGCGATTACAAAATCAATTTACAAAAATCATCTGTGTACCTACGTGTACACAGTAATTCAAGAGAAAGAAGTCAAGAAAACAATCCCATTTATAATCATTTCAAGAAGAATGAAATAATTGGTAGCAAATGTAACAAAGGTGATAACCTGTAGAAGAAAACTATAAGACATTGTTGAATGAAATAGAAAACAGAGAAATGGAAAGATAGTCTCTGCTCAAGGACTAGAAGAATTAGTATTGCTAAAATGAACATCTTATTCAAAACAATATAAGATTCAATGCAATCCTATCAGTTTCAGTGGTATTTATCTAAGAAATAGAACAAATATTACTGAAATTTATATGTAACCCAAAAGAATTAAAGTAGTGAAAACAATACTAATAAGCAGAAGAATAGTGGTATCTTCTTGCCTAGACTTCAAACTATATTACAAAGTTATAATAGTCAAATGTATGGTACTGAAACAAAACCAGACATATAAACCAACAGAATAGAATTGCGAGCCCAGAAGTCAATCTATAATAATAAGGACAGGTGACCTATAATTATAAGGACAAAGGATTTAAGGGAATACACTGGAGACAGGAAAGTCTCTTTGATATCTGATATTGAGGAAACTGGAGATCCACATGCAAAAGAATAATACTATACTACTATCTCACACCATATACAAAACTATTGACAAAATAGATGAAAGATTTGATATAAGACTTAAAATGATAAAATATCTAAAAGAAATAAAAATAGGCAAAATTTTATACCATAGTCCTCAGTGATGCCTTCATGGATTCATCTCCAAAAGTAAAAGAAAATGAAACACTTGGGACTATATCACATTACTTTGAACTTTTGTTTGTAAATTTAAAAGATGTAGTGTCATAGAGAATTTTCTCACTGAGAACTGGCAAAAATATTTCTTTAACTAATGAGAGGTATATGCTAAGTATAGAATTCAATTCCTAGGGCTTGTGTCTTCATTGTTAGCCAAATTTGAGTCTTGTTGTTTTTCAAGTGGTCATTACCATTTGACACATTAAAATGTCTCAAATTACCATTTTGCACATTACAATGTGTCCAATGCTCTACTAGGTTCTTAAGAGAAATATAACAGTCAATGGTAGTTCCCACTCTTAAAGAAATCCATAATCCAATTAGGAAACATAAATGAATGTAAAATATAAGTAAACTCCATGGAATGGGAGGGATTAGGGAGTTCCATACTGCCCATTTCAAATCCAATTTTCCTGTACTGGTAGAAGTTGCTCTGAAATCCTGTCTCAGCAGCACTTGCCATGGAAAAATAGCTATAAATATTAATTATTAAAATGTCTGCATGCCAACTACACATTGGTGTTTCAAATCATCCTTGGTTTTTGCTCCAAATACGCTATTGCAATATTGTCTCCTTATTGACCTTTTGGGCAATTGCTGATTCTAATCCTAGTTAACATCTTTACTAGTGTTTCCTTTCTTCCTCCTGTTGCTTATAGATATTCTTGATATACCCTGGTTACTGTCATTGTTTGTAAATATCATCTTCCAGTATTTCATCTGTCTGTTAACTTTGTTTATGGTGTTCTTCATTTAATATAAACCTTTAATTTCTTTTTCCCTTTATGATTTGTGATGGAGTCGTTGAGCTTGTTTGAAAAATCCTTTTCTACCACTCTGTCACAAAGACTGTGTTCAGATAAGTCCTTATTATTTGTCCTTATATTGATTTTTTTCCTACGTGCCAATTCTTCCCTATGAATTTTACATTGGAAATGTCTCTCCTCCCAAAAAAGTGTTGTGATTTTATTGAATTTATAGACAAATTATAGAATAATTGACATCTATAGTGCTTTCATTGCAAATATAAAAACAACATACAAAAATCTCTTTTTGTTCAATTGCTCATCGGTATCATACAATAAGCTTTTAAATGTGTTTCCTATTTCTCTTTGTCTTTGTTAAACTAGTTCTTAAATATTGGTGAGTTATTGTCAAAATTGAAATAAGCGCATGTCTAAGAGTGCTTGTCTCTTTGATGTTATACCCCAGAAACTTCACCCTATTTACCCTTCTTCTGAACCTAAAGGTGATTAACAGAAAGATCTTATGTTAAAATTTCTTTCCACCTTTTCAACAAGTCCTAATTGATTATGACACAAATTTTAATGCTCCATTGATTCAGTCAGTCAATATTTTATTTCATTTTGGGGTACCTTTTATCACAAGTAAAGTGAGCTGCTAAATTCCTTTCTTTTACAATCTTCATGCCAACTCAACATCAGCATTTCAAACCAATTAAATTCAAGCTTCTAAATTCTACTATCCTTGGCACATACAATGCTTTATTGCAATAGTTTAGAAATTCACCTTCTTAAAAGCTAGCAAAAGGAGCAATTCTCCTTTCCTTCCTATTTGTGGCCCAGATGTAGAGAATGATTCCAGATTGCAAGAGGACCCGCTATGACCTCTGGAAAATTGTTCAAGCTCTTTTTGCCTCAGTCTCCATGTCTGTAGATGGAAGTATAGGTTTTATTGCATTTTTCTTTTAAATAATGCATTGATGTGATGTATCTATTTACTATTCAATGTTTATCATTTAGTTTCCTAACTCTAACTCCAAGGAGAAAACATGGAAAAAATAACTACAGAAATTCAAAGAAAAACAAAGAACTGGGGGAAGGTTTTTGTCAGAAGATTATTAATGCTGTTACTGCTAATTATGAGACTGGGTGTGCATTTCCCAGCCAGGGACTGCAATCAGCAAAATTTGCAGTTTGATGTTCACAACAATTAGCAAGGTCAGGCCTGTTGATTAGCCAGGACTCTAAATTCTTGTCAGTCTTTTTTAATCTTCATTTACAGCCCCTCAAGCAGAAGCCCTGTATGATCATACCATCATTATCTCTTCCAAAAGGTACCCACAATAGTTGTTCATCTAAAAGAAAGACAGAAATCTTTCAGAAGCATCTACTGTCAATGGTGTTTCTAAAAATGTGCCATCACAAATTAATCCATAGGAAAGCAAGAACTGTTTTTGTTTACACATTCTTTCAGACCTTCTGAGATTCTGACAGAAGTATTGTGAGAGTTTAGTCTTTCTTAGGTTTTGCCTAGTTACCATATGACATTCATGATTTCAACAATTTGTTCATAATTAAATATCATGTTATTTCCCCCTTACTTCATGTTCAAAATTTTGCTATTTGAGATTTATTCTTCTACGCCCTATACAGTACTCCAATGTCAGGAATTCCCTCTGGGAATGTGGTGGAAAAACTATTTCCTCTTACTTGCTTAGCTTCATATGGGAATTTGTGAGTGTCAGCATGGAAGATTGTTCTGGAACTGCTGAGCAGTGCAGCCTTAGGTGGTGTCGAGGGCTTTGCCTTTCTCATCTACAAAGGGAAGTAAGAAGCAAAGTCATATCTGGTTACATGAAACATACACGTTTTCTGGAAGAGACTCAATTTCAAACATTCTTTCCTTTTGCTTTCTTCAGTATATTTAATTCCTTTTAGAGTAAGAATTTCAAAAGTTTCTTAATTTATGTTAAAGGTGATGACTAGTGAAGGTTTCTGTGATTCTGCTAGAGACCAGAAAATAAATTTTCTTAGAGATAAGAAGTAAGGGAAGTGTACTGGAGTATAAGGGAGATAAAATAGTTTGAAAGAAAAGAAATGACCCCTGATAGCAAAGCAGGAAGACACCAAGGACAACCTCCATTTTCTCACGGTTTTCTGTAGACTTTGCCTTTCCTTGTTCCTCTGCAACAGACAAATGATGGAGCAGATAAATGCTTGTTGACTTCAACATCAGGAAAACAGGGTCCTTTCTATGAACTAATTTCCTTGTAAGTTAAAAACGAAATGCTTTGGTAAATGCTTTCAATACAAATGGGGCTACTTAGAACTCTCAGAATCGATGGTGTGTTTGAACTGCATGTGACAAATAATGGCCGCTACTCATCCATGCAAACAGTGTCTATAAACAGTCAGGTGCTGTGCACATCAGTGGGGCAACAGAGATGAATGGAGCCCTGTCTCTGTCCGTACAGACCTCAGAGTCTGAAAGAGGAAGTATGTCTCAGGAATGTGATGTATAGCAGCTTGTTTGGAACATACAGTGTTACTCTGGTTACAGATGGTCTGAGATATTGCAGGGTCTGGGTGTGAGGGGCTGTCTCCAATAGCCAAAATCCTCTCACAAGCACCCTTTTATAAGAATCATTGACATTATGATTATGAAAGGAAGAATCAGTGTCATTATCACCCTCACAAAAGTGACAGTTCTTTAGAGCTAATCCTTAGGCCATAACTAATTTGAGTCAACTCTCTCAGCAATATATTGTCAGAGTTTGTTTGAATCAAAATCCAAACAAGATCAATATTTTATATTTGGTTGTTAAGTCACTCAGGATTTCTTAATCTGAAAAAGTAACTTCTTCCATTTTTATTGAATAACATTTACTTTTTGCAAAAATTGAATTAAACTTTTAAAAAACTGGCTGCTTAATAGTCAGAAAAGATTGATTATATGATTTCTGTTCTTGGGGATTTATCAAGATTTTCTTTACAAACCAAACATAGTCATTTTTTGCAAAGGATAAATGCACTCTGGAAAAAGATTTATATTAGATTTGGACAATCATATTAATGTTTTCACAGACCTATTAGCAGAATATTTTCATGAAGGAAAAAGTAAACTTCAAATTCGATGAGGAAACCTACAGGGTCCCGAGTCAGCCGCATTTGTGTGTTGGACAAGGATCTTTCATTTCTCAACCTCATACTGATTGCCACCAAGCCCTTCCTGGCCCAGGCTTCCAAGCTTTTAGCAGAATTGTGTAGAATACACTCAGGATGATTCTATTCACATAGAGGCACACAAGGAAGAGGAAGAAGATAAAGACAAAAGTGAACTCAACAGCTCTTATCTCATATTTTGCCATCAATAATTAGAAGATTACTATGCAAAGAATGAAGAGATCACTGCTGTAGCCCTACTATGTGGCATTATTAGGCAAAACTAAAGATAACTAATGGAAGATGTTTCAGGCCATAGATAACTAAGCTAGTTGCTTATCCAATCTGATCCTACCAGAAGTCCATCCACAAACCACTATGTACCACCCACTTGGCAAGGAGGCACGTTTCCCTCTCAACCAGTGCCCATTGCTAGTTCCAGGCCCACCCAGGTGGATACACATTGATTAAAAGCAGACTATTCTCATCAGAGTCTCCAGTTAATGTTTCCTGAAATAAACTCTCCCCAGAGATGTTTGGCTATGCCACATCAACTTAATTTTGTATTCTGATTTAGTAGCAGAAGTCAAAAATTCTGGTGACTTTCATAAGATAAAAGTTAGCTTTTCTTTTCCCTATGAAATTAATGCATTAGATAAATCAGTGCAGCCTTGATAGCTTTAAATCTCTGTTAGAGAAGGAGGGTCCTTCTGTCTTTCTGTCCTTATAAATCCTGTTTGTTTTCAGTGCTGCAATTCCTGTAATTTTTGAGATTTTTTTTTGCCTTCTATTTCCGCTTGTTAATGAGACAATGATCTTTCTGAGTTTGCCTTTTTAACTATAAAAGTCAACCAATAGCACCAACTCTAAACACTAACACTCTGCTTTCCAATTCCTTCACCAAAGACTATAAACTCACTTAATTCATTACCTGCCTTTCAGATTCAGTTGAAAATTTCATGGAAATCCAAAGGATAATCAGAGACTACTATGAATATTTATATGGAAACAAATACAACAACCTGGACGAGATGGACAGATTCCTGGAGAAATACAACTAACCAAAACTATCTAAAAATTGAGCAAAGAAGAAACAGAGAACCTAAATAATCCAATCACAAGCAGTGAAATTGAAGCAGTCATAAAAACTTTTCCTAAAAACAAGTGCCCAGGACCATATGGATTTACAAATGAATTCTACATGACATTCAAAGAGGAAATAACACCTATTTACTAAAACTATTCCAAAAAAATCAAGAAAGAAGGAAAGCTCTTAAACACATTCTATGAAGCTACATCACACTCATACCAAAACCAAACAAGGACAAAACCAAGAAATAAAACTATAGACCAATTTCCCTAATGAACACGGATGCAAAAATTTTAAACAAAATCCTAGCAAATTGAATCCAATGATGCATAAAAAGCCTTATTCACTACAACCAAGTTGGATTTATGCCAGGGGCACAAGGATGGTTCAACATCTGGAAATCAATTAATATAATCCACTGCATCAACAAGAAAAAACAAAAATCACATGATCGTATCAATTGATGCAGAGAAAGCATTCAACAAAGTCCAGCATCCATTTATGATAAAAGTCCCAATTTTTTAATTGGGGATCAAAGGAACGTAGCTCAACATAATAAAAACCTTCTATGACAAACCTACAGCAAACATCATCTTAAATGGGGAAAAACTAAAATCGTTCCAATTATGACCTGGCACCAGAGAAGGATGCCCACTCTCTCCACTACTTTTTAACATTGTATTGGAAGTTCTAGTCAGAGCAATAAGGCAAGAGAAAGATATAAAAGGGATACAAATAGGAAAAGAGGAACTGAAGCTATCATTATATGCAGATGATATGATTCTTTATGTAGAGAACCCCCAAAAAATCTACAGAAAAACTTCTCAAAACAATAAACCAGTTCACTAAGGTAGCTGGTTACAAAATAAACACACAGAAGTCAGTAGCCTTCCAATGTGCAAAAAGTCAAGGAGAAGAAGAAATTTAAAAAGCCACCTCATTTACCATAGCACCAAAAACAATTAAATACCTGGGAATAAACCTAATAAAGCACATGAAAGAACTATACGAAGAAAACTTTAAAATGCTGCTAAAAGAGATAGAAGAAGACATAAGGAAATGGAAAGACATTCCTTGTTCATGGATTGGAAGAATTAACATCATCAAGATGGCCATCCTACCAAAAGCAATCTACAGATTCAATGCAATCCCTATAAAAATTCCAATGACATTCTTTAAGAACAAAAATTACAGAAATTCATATGGAATAACAAAAGACCTCAAATATCAAAAAACCTAGCCAAAAAAAGAGAGAATGGAGGTCTAACTATACCAGACTTCAAGATATACTACAAAGTTATAATAATTAAAACAGCATGGTACTGGTACAATAGACAATCAGACCAATGAAACAGATTTGAGAGCCTGGAAATAAAACCACATATGTATAGTCAACTTTGATAAAGGAGGAAAAAACTTACATTAGAGCAACGATAGCCTCTTCAATAATTTTTGCTGGGAAATTGTACTAAGACCAGCAAAGAAATGGACCAAGACAACATCTTCACACCATGTACAAAAAACACCTCAACATGGATAAAAAACTTAGATGTCAGACCTGAAACCATAACATACATAGAGGAAAACCTGGACAAAACTCTCCAGGAAGTACAATTCAGAAATCCCTTTCTGGAAACATCTGCAGATGGCAAAAAACTGAAGGAAAACATAAACAGATGGGACTACATCAAACTAAAAATCTTCTGTACAGCAAAAGAGACAACAGAAAAAACTAAAAGAAGCCCAACCAAATAGGAAAATGTTTTTGCCCTCCACAAGAGAGGTAAGGGTTTAATAACGCAGTTCCATAAGGAACTTACACAACTAAACAAAACAAGAAGCCCAATCAAAAAATGGGGAGAAGAACAAAAAAGACACTTCTCCAAAGAAGAAATACAAATGGCCAACAGGCACATGAAAAATTGCTCAACTTCACTGGCAATCAAAGAAATGCAAATCAAAACCACAATGAGATCTTACACCAGTAAGAATGGCCCACATCAAAAAAAACAAAAAAACAAAAAAAACAAAAACAGGCAACAATACAACAATAAGTGCTGTTGTGGATATGTAGAGAAAGGAACACTCTTACACTGCTGGTGGGAATGTAAACTGGTCCAGCCACTATGGAAAGCAGTATGGAGGACCCTCAAACTATCGAAAATGGAGCTACCATTTGACCCAGCAATCGCTTTTCTGGGAATCTACCCCAGGGAGACCTCAATGTGGGTACAAAAGGACACCTGTGCTCGGATGTTCATTGCAGCACTGTTTATAATTGCAAGGATATGGAAACAACCCAAATGTCCCAAAACAGATGAAAGGATGAAAAAGATGTGGTATGTGTATATAATGGAGTATTACTCATCAATTAAAAATGACAAATTTAAATTACACTAGCAGAAATGAGTCAGAAAGAAAAAGACAAAAACCAAATGGTTTCACTAATATAGGGACAACCAAATGAAAATATGCAATGGGAGGGTGGGGACCAGTTGGAGTGGTCAGGAAGGGGAGGTGGTGGGTAACCCCTGGAGATTAAATGGAGATTAAATTGATGTGAAATATATATAAGTGAATTATTTTTAAAAAAATGTTTCACAACCACAGAAATTGGATACTGTATGAATGACCACAAAAACAGCTTCCTTGCCATTCTCTACCCAGGTACAAAAACACAGGTATTGTTTTGTCTCCTAAATGATTTACTGTCAGCAACAAGTTTTTGTTAGGATGGGCTAGTTATGCTGCTTTCATAGACCACCTGAAAGTTGCTGAGGATGAGAATCACAAATTATATTTCCTCCAATTTCATGCTAGACTCAGATCCGTTGCATATTTTCTTCACCTCAGGACCCAGATAAGTGAGCAGTTCCTATCCAGGATGCAGTCACAAGGCAGAAGAAAATACCATTATTCTTTTAGCACGTTAACTAGAAAGGAGAGCACATTATTTCCATTCGTAATTATTTCTTTGAAGAAATTGCCCCAGAAGAAACAATAATAGAAATTTCCCCAGAAGAAAAAATAACATTTACAAGTTGATGACACAGAGCTACAAAATCTATACATCTCACATCCCTTGCACAGATTCCTCCTGGCTTCAGAGATCTAAAAGAGGTACATTTGATCATTAAAAACTAGATGGCATGGTATAATTTTATAAGTGAAGATATTAGGGGAAAAAAGTGTGGAAACAAAAATCAGTTACTAGTGCCATGTTTTTGAAAATGCCTCTTTTTAAATATGCCTCTCTTAATGGTTAAATATTGTTTTAAATCAACATGGAACTTATTTCCTCCCTAGGTTGATATCCTTGAACTGGTGAGAACACTATGGTGGTCCCATTATATTCTGAAGACTGACATTAGGGAAATACCACCCCAGGGATTCCTCTCGAAGACCTGTCACTCTGGTTGGGTTTGTGACCAATTCCATATACCATTCATTTCAATACTGATTCTTCTGGCTCATTTTTCAACTACCAGTGTTTTCAAAGCCTCTAAATAATTTGAAAAAGTATGCACTCCTCTATTAGAATTAGACTTCATATTGTAATTCCAGGAATTACAAATAGTAATGTTTGAACTATCTGTTCACAAGTATATGCACATGGTACACAATAATAAATTAAAATTAATTCACTGGGTGACGTATTTCAGGATAAACAATTACAGTAGTTTAGATGGACTTCCAGGGCCATACTTCTCAGTGTTTTTCTCTTGCAGTCTCTGGTTCCAGCCATCTCCATCTTTATCAGTAGCAGGACACATATTTGAAATACAGCTGGTCTTTTCTCTATCAAAAACTCCAACCAAAGACAAATTGAGGGAAACTGCTATCTGATCAAGGACCTTCCTTGATGAGGCAATGTATGACATTCAGATTCAGTTTTTTGAGCAATTTTGCTGGTTCTTTCCAAGAGGGTAATATTTTGTTTTTATCAATTAAGAAAATGTCCATATTCTAAAATAATATACACTAAAGCATGTAGGCAGGAAGCAAGAGGGTATCTAGAATTTGCATTAAAAATAACCCAGGTAAAGTAAATACATAAATAAGAGAAGAATAAATGAGACAAATGTGTAAAATATCAGTAACTATAGAAATGAAAGTTCACTGCATTATCCTTTCTAAGAGATTTGTTTTGAAATATGATCCTTATGAAAATTTAAATTAATAATGAAAATGAAGGTCTACCAAAAAGAATTTGTTATGCTGGTCATAGCAAAAAGAGAGAAAGGATCAGTTATTTTAAACTTCTGGTTTGGGAAACAAAGGAAAGAAACAAAAGTTTTGAAAAATTGACCCAAAGTTATCTTTAATGTACAATTTAAAAATGAACCAACCTGCAGCAATGATAGTAAAGATTGGTTCTCATGCAAGCATCATCAATGGGAACTAAAGACAGAGAGTAATTTCTGATGGAAAGCAAGATATTTGCAGGGTCTTAAAGTTCCTCCACATAGGTGACTTATTAGTTGTTTTTTGTTTGTTTTTTGTCTTTTGGTTTCTTTGTTTTCTTTGTTTGTATTTTGAGACTTTGTTGCTTTGTTGCCCAGGATAGTCTTAAACCCGCAAACTCAGCTCAAGTGATCCCTAGCCTCAGCCTCCTAGGTAGCTGGGATTACAATTGCACAGCACCATGCCTGGCTGTGACTTACTAGTTGTTAGAGGAAATATAATACTAAATAATCAGTGGGGAAACTGTACAATTACTTACTTGATCATGTGATCACAATTAATATGAGAACATCTATGCCTATAATCTAATCAAATGAGAAACCACATAAGTCAAAAGTCAGAGTGAAAATCAATACATTACACAAAAAACCCTAAACTAGAAATGGAGGGAACTTTGGGGGGGGGGGTTTGAAGCAAGTTAATTTAAGAAAAGGGAAATGAGAGTTCAGAAATAAAAGGAGACAGAACAGGAGGACAACTCGAGTTGGCCAGGCTCAGGAGTGGGAGGGATATACTACCTTTTTCTTTTTTTCTAAGAAGTAACTTTTAACATAGGGAAAAAAATATATAGCTATAGATATATAGCTAATGTTAGCTTAGCATGTAAGAACAAAATATCAGAAAAATTCATATTAAAAAAGGAAGAGGTTGGGCATGGTGGTGCATGCCTGTAAGAGGCAGTCTAGGAAGCCGTGGCCTGGACCAGGGGTCCACTGGGGGCACATAGCGAGACCTAGTTCCAAAAAAATATAGCTGGGTGTGGTGGCACGCACCTGTAATCCCAGCTACCTGGGAAGCTGAGGCTGGGGATTGCTTGAGTACATGGTACCCCAGGCAACATGAGCCTGTGACTCCATGGGCAAAAATAGCAAGATCTAGTCTCAAAAATAAGTAAATAAATAAGGAAGAAACAAAGATTTAAATTACTGCTACTCCCTTTTCTTAAATCTGTTTTGCATTCAATCAATAGCACAAAACAAGAAACATAAGTAAGATGTTCATCGATTACAAAGAATAAGATACAATTACACACACTAATAAATGCTGGGATATTTAAGTGGAAATACACGTATCAAAGAGAGATAATTTAGATCATAGAAAAAATACTTCCTATATAAAAAAAGATTTTCAATGGTGGCATTTTAAACCAATAAATATTAATTGGAACACCAGGCAACAATTTAAGGGGGGGGAAAAACCTTATACACAACACTAAAATGGATTTCAGATGTATGAGATATATAAATAGATAGGTAAATATATAATGATTGAGTAGTCGATATTTAAACCATTTTCTTAAAAATTCTAACTGAAATGGTGACAAATATGTAAAAATAAAATGAATATATTAGAATATATTATAACAAATATATTAGTGTAAGAAATAAGAAAAACATCCAACCATATGCACAGAACTTTAAGGGGATATGAGACTAGATTCTGGGAATGGCCACAGAATTCTAATTTCTTAGAGTGCAAAGCAAAAACCAGCCAAGGAGCCATTGGAGAATGTGCCCAAGAGAACACGGTAACTTCCCTAAGCTTGGAGTAAGACCTGGGTATAAGCATAGGCTGCAGAGAGCTTGAAACACTCGTCAAGATGTCCATGATTGTACCTGCTCACCCTCCATCCTTGGTAGCTCACGAAATGGTGACTCCTCAGTGATGTATGGTAGCCACCAGGACCCAAGACATTGCCAGGTTCATGGCTACTGATCTCATCTCCTGCCTCAGTAACCTTGGCAGGATGGTCATAAACTCCTTCTTTCTGGTAAAAAAAGAGATATAGGGCAGAATGAATGAGTCATACTTTTCGGTTTCCTGGAAACTCACTGGATTGAATGGAGAGAAACTTGCAACTGGAGAGAGTTGGTTGTTGTCTACTGTTCAAGCTTAAGGGTAAAAGTCAGAAATTAAACTGGGTTAAGAAGTAAATTCTATTTTTATAATCTTGTCTGTGACTACAAAAAAATTATGCCTCTTGCACTAAATCAAATTGAGTCTTTCCTTGTTTCATCACCTTGATAACTTCTCAGTTTAGTTAGTTAGAATGGAATCTAAACTCAAAGCTAACAAGACCCTATGTGAGCTCCTCCCTGCTCCCAAGTGACTATTAGTCTCCTCTTATCACTTTCTCTTCTTTCCAGTATTCCAGAAGCACAGACCTATCATGCCCTTGAACAGAAAAGAATCTTCCCTGTTTCAAATCTTTACTTTCCAGATACTGCCAGCTTTTTGTTTGGAAATGAATTATTTCTTAGTTGTTTTTTATTTCTTTTAACTTCTTTTTGATTCTCTAATTCTATACTTCAATGTCACATTTTCAGAAATGTTCTAACTTTCCTAACTAAAATAAAGTTTTTCTATGCTGTCATCTTATGTATTTTCTTCATAATGCTTTGCAGATAAAACTCATCTAAATTGTTTGCTTACTTATTGTTTGTATCTGCCTCTTTCCATCACATGTAAATTTCCTGAGGGCTAGATCATCAATTTATTTTTTTTATTTTAATTTTTTGGTGAATTCTATTTTCTTGTATGTTGCCTGGAACATAGGGTATACTCAATAATATGAGCAATTGACTGACTCACACAATTACTTAAGGTTTTATTGTAGAAGGTATGTAGGCAAAAGGAAATGTTCATGGTATATTAAATAAAAAATACATCCTACAAATATATGGCCATGATTTTATAAATATATATATTTAATGTCAAAGGAAGGTTTGGGGTACTGTGATTACAGATCATTTCCATCTCCACTCTACATTTTATGAATATTCACTTTTTGACCTATATCTACACAGGTTTTTTTTTTAAAGTTGATATATTAAGTATAGTAGCTACCTCATGGAATTTTTTTTCCCAAAGTCTTTTTTCTTGATCTTTTCAGAATTCTTAATCCTACTTAAGAGCAGATTGATTGGTCCTATAAATCACAGATCCTGTGGAAATCCACCTTACATCCCAAGCATGTTATCTGAGGCAAATTACTCGACCTCTGTGAACTTTCACTGCAACATATAGTGCAAATAGTGTTAAGTGAGAATAATTACATTATCTCATATGAGTTTGTGTTCAAGGGACCCTCCATGTATCTATTGTCAAAAAGAATTAGGGAAAGAGAAAGATGATCCTGTCACCACATCATGCTTTTATTTTCAGTTCTGTTCCCTTTCCTTCTTCCATTTGGTCCACATCCCATTCACTCTGGAATTACATAAGAAGCATCATCTGCAGCTAGAAATCTGGCTCTTTGTTGTTGTGGATTTTGAAAAGACTGTTATGCTAGATTAAAAAGTGAACCAAGATTGACAGGGCCAGAAACACCAGGAAACTCCAGGATCCTCTGTGAGTTTCTTTTCTAAATTCTCACCACCCTTTTCTTTTCTCTCATTGTTTCATTTCAAGTTTTCAAATACTTGGCACCAGGAAATAAAATGGAATTTTTAGGTTAGAATTTGAAAAGCCAAGGGACAGAAAAATTATCATATAAATAATATTCTACATTGCCTTTTCCTAGCCAAAAGGGGTCAGAAACTTCAAAACTTGAGATGCAAAATATAATTGGCATATACTGGGGTGGGGGAGGGGGGAAGGTGAATGGATTTAATTCCAAACAGCAAAAAAAAATAAGTTGGAATTTATTTTCTGACTGACTCAAGAGAGCTCTAGAAGTCGAAATGTTGCAATTTGGTTGGCTTCTCTCAGCAGCACCCGGCATTTCCATTTCACAAGGGAAGAACAAAATGAAGCAAACAATCCAAGATTAAATGAAAACAGGTGGGGTGGAGAGCAGCATTTCCATTTTACCACCTGGAATAGAGCAGTTGCCTCTAGTGGTTTTATGGGCTTGGGGGCTATTGAAGAAATAACACTGTCTATAAATTGAATCAACACTCATTAAAGTGATTGGGAGAAATTTACCTTGGAAAACAAGCCCTTTGTTTAGTTTGTATTTTACAATAGGGAGCTTGCTAAGCTTTTAAACATTTAAGACTGGGAGGAGTTAACTATAGAAATTTCCCTAGTGTGGCATTGGACTTGGAGGAGACAATGCTTCCCTAAAGAGAATAACATATTTAGCAGCAGAAGACTGAACCTAGACAGCTATTTTTTTTTTCCAGGCTCCTACATAATAATCTCACTGTTATTGCCTTTTCTCTCCTCACCCTCCCAACAGTTCTCCGTCTCTTTTGTCTGATTTCCTTTCAGTTTCAAAACTCTTCTCAGATGACTGTTCAAAATATTTCACTCTCTGCTAAGGCTACTGCTGTATGTTCAGAAGCAATATTATTATATAACCGTAATTGTCCACAGCACAGCAGATTCCTCCCTCTGAAAAACAACACTAAAACGTTCGTTTAAAATTCAAGAGAACTCGCTTTTCATGAGGCCCCTGCTCTTTCTGGTCTGCAAAGTCCTATAAGGAGAAAAAAGTCACTCCACCAAAAGTCACTTCAAACTTGCTTCAGTTCTTGAAACATGTTTCAAGCTCAAGGAACTGTGGTAAAGACTGAACAAAATTTAAAGCTAGGGAAGTGAGGAAGATGCTTCCTTGTCTTTCTTGGGAGGTTTATAGCTCATCTTGTTGACCTACCGTCTCTCTTGGTTAAGCTGAGTTGCAGAGGTTAACTAAATAGAATTAGCTATTAAACTAGCATTTGAACCCAAACAAGTTTAATTCTAAACCCATGATTTGTCCTCTCTCCTAAAGTTTGAGATGACTAGAGAAATATACATGTGTGTTAGGATCAGTCAAAATTCTATTCATCAGAAGTAATGGTGAAAAGAGAATATTATTCATTTGGGAAAAGCCTGTAAGTCCACTCACCCCCACACTCTGTTTCTGTTGTTCCTTTCATCCATGATGAGATTGCAAAGACATCATGAAACAAGAAAAAAATTTATTTTTTTTAGAGGGAGAAAGGAAGAGGGTGATTAGGAAACTTCAAAAGTCTTCTTTGAGTTCCCGTTGTTTGTGAGTTGGACATCCGTGAAGACAGAGGAAAATGCTAAACTTTAATTTATGATTTGGAACTGAAAGTCTCAGTTCACATAGATCCAGGAATTGAAGGATCTGGAAGATTCTCCACAGACTTGTGGAGACTCATCACATGGGAGAGATTTTACTTCTGCCTAGTGTTTCACATTCTGCTGTTCTGTGAAGAAATGCCCAACTTTCCCTGAGAAACCAGCTATTCAGTCATAACTGTGTGGCAGGAGAACTTGAAAACCTCCCCCCAAATGAATGAAAAGTATGCTGTGTTCTTAACAAACGGCCTTATTAGGTCAGGATGTGTTCAAAGTGTAACTAAAGTCAAATTATAGCAGACAGAGGATACCCCTGTTGAAAAGACATTGATTTGTCTTCAACAACTGAAGCAAGCGTGTCTTTACTACTTGCTAGAATCAGAGCATTCTCATTCAACAGCATGGGTAAGATTCAACAGTGTGAATAAAAAGAAAACTTCTACAAAAGTCAAAAACTTTTCGTAGTGGGTCCCAGTTTTTGTTCAAGAAAGTCTTAGGACAGAATTTGAGAATATGAGCATTGAGAGTGTAATCCAACATCGCTTAAAATCAATCCCAAGGAAGCTGGGCACGGTGGTTCCTTCCTGTAAGCTTCAGCCTATGCAGCAGCTGGAGCTAGGGGTCGCGGTTCAAGTCCCCCTCCATTCGGGGCAACACAGCGAGACCTAGTCCCAAAAAATAGCTGGGCGTGGTGGCGCGCACCTGTAATCCCAGCTACCTGGGAAGCTGAGACTGGTGATCGCTGGAGTTCATGGTACCCGGGGCAACGTGAGCCTGCGGTTCCACAGGCAAAAATAGCGAGACCTAGTCTCAAAAAAAAAAAAATCAACCCCAAGGGCATTCCTAGATTGTCATATATAGTGTGTTCTTAGTTTCCCCATAAGGCCAGTACATCATATTAGAACAAGTAAAGTAATGAAGAGACAAGCAAGCCAAGAAAATTCACCCAGTTGAAAGACTAAAGTTATTTTAATTGTGCCTGATCTCTGTTGTTTCAGAGGACAAAATGAAAAGCACTAAATGTGAAACATCAATCAAAAAGAAGTCACTGTTCACTACTCCGTGGAATGAAATGCTCCAGTATGATTTCCTTTTCTAGTTAAGCAATGTACTCATCAATCATTGCTTATAACATGGTCCCTTTAAGTAATTAAACTGTATTTCCGGTCTTACATGATACTTGCAAAGGAACAACGAAGTCTTTAATAACAGAATTTCATGCTTGAATTTTTACATATTTGGAGGAAAAAGAGTCAGTGTTCCAGAGTAGATGAGGGAAATATTAGTGTTCACTGAAGTTTTCTGTTTTGTGAAGAAAAAAAAAATAGAAAAGAATAATTCTACCTAGCTGTCCTTTTGAGTGAGCATTGATTCTCGGAAGAAACATTAATGTCCTTTAAAATAGACTGGCCCGTCTTTTTAGCACCCCAATGCTGCCAATGGAGGTAGGAGACAAAGGATAGTCTATCTCCCTGGAATAGTCAAACTCCCACAGGGTGTGGATGTGCCAGAAAATAAATGCAAGTGCTACAGACTGGGTTGTGACACCCACTTCCTCACCTGAGATAGCCCTCACACCCCCACCCCCTTGGCTCCAATTCATATGTTGATGCCCTACCCCTCAGTGTGAATGATTCTGTAGATAGAGACTTTAGGGAGGTAATTAGGATAGATGAAGTCATAAGGGTGGTACCCTAATCCAGTGAACTGGTGTTCTTAAGCCAGAGAGATAATAGAATAAGATGAACTTGCACAGAACAAAGGCCACTTCAGGATGCAAAGAGAAAGCAGTCCTGGTGAAGGGCCCCAAGACACCTTACCAACACCTTGATCTTGAACTTCCAGTCTCCAGAACTGGGATAAATTTAATTCCTGTTGTTTAAGCTACCCAGTCTGTGGTAATTTGTAAGGCAGAGACATAAAAGTGGCCTGATAAACAAGGACATAGCACTGGGTTGTCATATTGCCATCATACTGTTTCAAGTTCAGCTGGCTTGCTTTCTTGAAATTATTTACCCTTCAATCAATATATTTTTTAAATTCTGGAATCAGTATTGAGCAAGATGAAGCATATCCTTGCCCTCAGGAAAGAAGAGTATAGCTTGGTTAAAGAAGAGACTGAAGAAGGAATCCTACATAGTGATTTAAAACCCTAGGGCATCTGTTTTCTCTTTTATATAAAGTAATGTCTAATACAAAGTTGCAATTTCAATATTTTTTGCCTTCTCAATATGTTGTTTCTGTAAATCTACATCTGCTTGCTCTTCTCTTACACCACCAACTATTCCCTCTAAATTACATGAGCCACTTATCTTTCCTACTAGTCATGTAAATGCCAGAGAGATGACTTAGTAGTATTAGCTCTTCTTCTTTCCTCTTTCTCATTCAGCTAGACCCTTGATATCACAGAAACACTGAAATCAACCTTTGATTAACAAATAGATCTTGTTGGGCTACAAAGGACTAAAGCAGCTATTACTCTTTGCCTCCCTCACAAACCAAATAAGGAAAAATGAGGGAAAGAAAGATATTATGATCTACAAAGGTGAAAGTAAAAGGATGGAAGGGGAAATGTAAAGTATGAGGTAACACATTCTTCATGAGAATAAAGTAGTAAAGAAAGTAGAAGGTGGTACTTGAACCAGGCTTTTATGGACTACTTGACAATCAGAGATGGAGGATGGACATCTCTACAATGGAAACTGCTGGAAAACTTAGCTGGTGTGAATGTGTGCGGATATTGTGGATATAATGAGTCTTATTAGGGATGAGAGTGATCCATTATTTGATACAACCTGATGGTACAGATGGTAATAGTTTCTGATTCTATGATTTTTCTATATTAACATTACAGATTAGAGAGGCAAACTGACTAAAATATAGTTCACAGATGTCTTTTGTCTAGTCTGCACTGTTTTTAAGGATTTATATTTTGAAGTCCACATTAAAAGTCAGGAGATTTCACATATGAATGTGAATTTCTGGCTTTCCTTGAAAAAGCAGGTGTGTCAAAGCGGGCCAACATTTCTAAAAGGTCCCCCTGGGCTCAGCTGTAAGCGACAGCCCCAGTTAGGGGAGGCAGGCAAGCTTGACATTGCCAGACTTCCACTCCTCTGGCGTCTCTTAATTTACTAGTGAGCACTGTGACTTCTGAGTTTACTGCCTCTGTCTTTTGGCTAAATGTGTTTATTTAGCCTAACAACAAAAGAATGATGACACTTAAGAGGAATTTTTAATCAAAATTTTATTAAAGTATAACGTACATTAAGAAAAGTCCTTGAAGCAATAGAACTAAATGAATTATCACAAAATGAGCTCATTTCTATAACCATCACCCAGAACAGGAAGTAGAAATTACAGCAATGAAAACCTCCTTTTCACCCACTACCCCCAATCAATCCCCAGACAAAAACTGCTCTTCTGACTTTTAACACTGTAGATTGATTTTCATTGTCATTATACTTCAAAAACTGGGATAATGCCACCTACACAAGTATCTAGTTTCTTCCAATCAATATAATTATCATGAAGTTTATTCATATTATATTTTAGAACAGTAGCTACTCATTCCTTACTGCATCCTATTTTAATGGTACAGTATTTGTCCATTCTTTTCAATTTATTTACAATGTATTTGCCCATTCAATAACTGGTTGCTTCCATTCTGTGACATTCATTTATAATGCTGCTTTGAACATTCTTTTAAGTATTTTTAATATACATACATAAGCCTGAATTTTAAGTGTATATTTAGAAGTGGATCTACTAGATAGAAGAGTAGACATAAATATAGATTTGATAGATATTTCCCAATAGTTTCTTGAAGCAGTGAGATTAATTTATACTTTCGCTAACTATAAATGGAGAGTCCTGTTTTCTACTTGTTCACCAGGATTTGGATTTACAATTAAGGAAAAATCTTCTTCAATTTTAGTCAATCTCTTGAATAAAAAATGCTATTTTATTGGAATCTGATTTGCATTTCTCTGATAACTAATTATGTTGAGAAATTTTCATGGGCTTATTGGCTATTTAGATAATCTTTCTGGGTGTCAAGTACCTTTTGCCTGTTTTTAAATGGATGCAATCCTTTTGTTCTTGATTAACATAAGTTGTGCTCACCATTCTAACTTGGGGATGCTGCTCTGTTTTTCTTACATGCTTTACAATTTTGCAAATATTGGAGGGTAAACATGATAGAAACATGTAAACATGTTCCAGAGAATCTCTTCTCTGACTTTCCTTTTCTCTGGCTAGCTTAAAAAAGTTCAGTATCAATTTTAGTATTGTCAGGTGAATGACCTCTCACTTTCCTCTTTGATTCCATAGTTCTATACCTCTGACCAAATGCTTCAAGGAGAAATGTAACTGGTTGTTTTCCAATATCATCAAACAACCTCAAATGGATAACGGGGCCTTTATTTTATTTCTATTTTATCCACCACAGCAAATAGCAGGATTTACATTCTATTTATTTATTATTGACATCCTGAAAATTTAATTTCATCTCTTTGAAATGAAATCTGATTTGATACTATCTACATAGGAATTTATAGCTAGTAGAGTCAGAAACTCTTTCCAACAACCCCACTTTGCAAGTGATTTATCAATGTAGAGGCAACATTGAAACAAGAACTCTGACCTCCACGTTCTCTGTTCAGTGTGTGTGCTTACACTATGATATCTCATGAACAACACCCTTCAGCTCTGTTAAGTATGCGTTTAGTTGTACTGACTTAAGAATGAATATAATATTGAAATTATTCAAGGAGTTTCTACAGATGTTCCAACAAATTTCAGTCATTCCAGTCTCCTGGTTGGAAATGATCATTCTTTCAGCTTTCAGCTTTTAACCCTTTAAAAAAATCAACCCCAGAGATGACAAAATCTGCAGGCAGGATTATCCTGGAAAGCCAGGGCAGGTGTAATGGTTGCAGAGCTGGAGAAATGTCCACATCCTTTGGTGAGAACTTTGGGAATAAGACCAGAGAAACCCATTTATCTAAAATAAACTATAGACCTCAGCCCAATTTCTGCTAAACAACTCCCCTGTTGGTACTTTTGCTGCTGGCACTAACAGCAGTTAAAGAAAGTTCATGTTTCTCGTGAGGCTTTAGTATAAGAAAGGCATCTTTAATTTACAAAAGTAGGATAAATCGCTATCTCTTCCCTACAAGGGTTTTTGCAGGCCTGGTGTTGGGAGTGGAACTCTGTAGGTGGTGTCAACATGTTGCTTTGGTCTCCAAAGACTCAACATATTAAGTGACTGCTTGCTGGAAAGTCAACATAGGTTTGCTCAGAGGCCAGCTTTCAGGAGCCTCTCGACAAAACCAGGGTGGAGGGACCAGCCTGTCACGTGACCAGACTTCTCTAGGGTGTGAATTATATGCCCAGCTCAAACACTGTTCAAGAGCCAGCTATAAAAATATACAGCATTCTGCCTGGTTACCCATGTGAAACTTTATTTCCCCAGTGCTTATTCTTCCTGAAATTAAGCTCACTCCTTTGAGAGATCCAGGGATTTGCTGAACCAAAAGTGAGTCATAAAAAGATATCTCCCCATATTTCCTGTCCTTCAGCCAAGGGACACCTTGGCTTGAGGGGTCATTCTGTTTAATATATAGAAAAAATGTTGTTTCTACAGAAAACATAGTAATGGTTGTTACTGAAAACCTAGGCATTCTGAACATATCATTCAATTTGTATTTAATATCATCAGTAATATAATGATGTTATTCAATGACTAGGAAGTTATCCAATGCATAATCAGCTAAAACAATGGAAAGCACTATTATTTTGCCAATCTTGATTCCCAGTATTCACCAAAGAAGATTCAAAAGATATTGCCAGGTAACCAATGAAAGTCAGTATATATTTTTTCATAACTACAATTTCTTTTTTTTTTAGAGTTAATTTTTTTATTAAGTAATTTATTTACATATTCACTTCACATCTTTGTAATTCCTGGGGTTTATCCCCCTTTCTCCCATCCTGCCCCACCCCCCCCCACCAAGTTGTGCACTTCAATTTGCTTCAATTTCTTCATGGCTTTTATTTTTCCCATGTCCCATATAATAGTGAAACCATTTTGTTTCTGTCTTTTTTCTTTTTTTGAATAATTTTAATTTTATTCATTCTTTAGATTTTACAGTATCAGCAAATGGTTATTGGAAAGCATTCCTCTTCCACCCCCACCTTCCCCGTTGATGACCCCTCTGTTCACTCTGGCCCCTTTCCTCATTTTTTTTTTTTAATCTATATTGAGTCCTTTGGTTTCTTCGTTTTCTGTGGCAATGTCCTTTTCTTGGATGAGGGACTGTAATCCTAGAATATAACAAGCCATGTTGGTAGATGTTCAGTCTTATCTCTGCACTGGGAAGCAGTTCATTCTCATTTGGAATCTATTAGTATTTTCTCATTGTTGATTGTCTTCAATCAATTCCATTCATTATAGAAGATACTTATAGTGAAGGGCATCTGATGAAAGCCTTTGCAGGTCATTTCCTCTCCCTCAGATTGTAGCTTTGTGTGGGGTAGCAGCCCTATCTCTGTGACCTTCCTCTCCCATGGAATGGGAAGGGGCAACTTTCTTTCTTGAGTTGTGTATCCGCCCTTAACTTTTGGCATGTCCACTCATTGTGTGACCTTAGATGTGACTCTGTGACAGATGATGTCCATGATCATTTCTCCAATCCATTATACATTGTTTTTCTCACAGTTCCTTCTCTTGCGATCCACTTGTATTTGTGCACAATATTTTGCTCTGGTCCCTCAGCAATCCTATAGGTCCTATGGACTATTAGTTCTCTTCTCATTCCTTCTGAGGACTAATTGGGGTGAGAGTGAAAGAGAGGGGTCGCCTGTATAGACACTCCCTGCCTCTCCCCCCAAGACCTTGCACCGACCAACCAGAGCCCACCTGGTTGGGGGTCACTCCCCGCCCACCATACAAAGCAGAGAGGTGACTGAGCACGGGAAGGTTGGCTGCGACTGCCTGCCAAAGCAGGGAGGCTGAAGGCAGGCCTGGAACCATAACTGGGTCCTGGCTGCTGACACCTCCATTCATCTTTTTCTTTTTGACTTGTTTCTGCTAATATGATTTCTTCTAAGTACATCCATGTTATCATAAAGTCATCCAATTTGTCATTTTTAATTGATGAGCAATATTCCATTGTGTAGATATACCACATTTTTTTCATCCATTCATCTGTTTTGGGGCATTTGGCTTGTTTCCAGGTTCTTGCAATTATAAACAATGCTGCAGTAAACATCCAAGAACAGGTGTCCCTTTGTACAGCACTGAGCACTCCTTTGGATAGATTCTTAAGACAGTAATTGCAGAGTCAAATGGTAGTTCCATTTTCATTAGTTTGAGGGTTCTCCACACTGATTTCCATAGTGACTGGACCAGTTTACATCCCCACCAGCAGTGTAAGAGTGTTCCTTTCCACATCCCCGCCAGCACTTGTTGTTGCCTGTTTTTTGAATGTGGGCCATTTTTACTGATGTAAGGTGGTATCTCATTGTGGTTTTGATTTGTATTTCCCTGATTTCTGGTGATGTTGAGCATTTTTTCATGTGCCTGTTGGCCATTTGTATTTCTTAGGTATTATCAGGCACAATTATAATCTACATTTTAATTGTGGCACATGTCAAATATGGTATGCAAAGCTCAACCTGTTTCACATTTATGACATACAGTTAATGGTTTTTAAACTGTGTTTTGATTTTTAAAAAGGGGAGGTGGAGGAAAGAAAGGAAGACTCTCATGCTGGTATGAACAATAGGTGTCATTCACTCATAGAAAGACCCAGGAGCACTGCAGCATTATTGGAGTGACTGTGAGAGAACCTCCCTTAGCACAAGCAGCTGCCACCAAGGTCCTTGATGTAAGTTTTAGCTTTCTATTCCTCAACATATTTCCCTGACATATCTGTGTCTTTTATATTATACCACCTCACATTCCCTTTAAAATAGGACTAGCCTAAGCTATCAACAATCTCAATTATTATGCCCTTACATCATCTGCTTGTCATGCCATTGACACCTCTTGATCTCACAGTCATCCCAGTCAATTCTCCCCTATTAGAAATCACTTTTTCAGGGTCCTTGTGGCACAGTAGTTACTTTCTGGAACGTAGTCAGTTTCTTAGAACTTTAAGGTTAAGTTTGGGACTGCCCATTATGTTCCTCTTTAGTTTCATTTTTAGAAAATAAGTTGTTTCTTTTACCCCAGGAATATTCCTGTTTTTTTTTTTCCCCAGCAGTTTAGTCTTGCCCCAACATGGAAAATTAAAAACTGTTAGAGGGATCTACAACTCATTTTAAAATAAACACAATGGTTAATTTACAGAGTTGGAAGATCATTTAAAATAGTCCTTTCTTGAAATACTTTTAAGGAAAGTAGCCTTTCTCTTATTACCTACAGTGATTTTAGGATAATAAAAAGCAAAATACTAAAAGCAGTTTTGGGGTAATTAGTAAACATGTCAAAAATTGCATTTGCTGTTTCTCTGTATAAGTGGATATAACTTATAATAAGAAATTAATGTGACTTTTGCTTACAAAGTGACTGTTACCAAATTTTCTTTCTGAATAAAAGATGCAAGTGAGAAGTCATTTCCATTAAAGAAAGTCTTGGAATTCTCCATTTTTCACTTTACAGTCCATTATTTCTATGCAATATTTTCATGTTAAGACCAGTAATACAAGATAAGGTCCACAGGCAGGAAGGTAAGAGAGCACACTTTTCATTTTACATCTTTGTCTTCATTATTGTTTTTAAAAAGTCAATGTCAAATATAATGGTGGCAGGTAGAAAGATTGGTGGAGTAAGTAAAAAAACTGTTGTGCAATATTGTATTTGAATGTATGAGGAACTGAAAATGACAATGCTGATGAAGGGAAGGTGAATGGAATCTGAGAAATTTAGGACAAAGGAAGCAATTGGGTTCAGTTTGCAGTCATGGTAATGAGGAATGTTGCTTTGAGTTGTTTCTTTCTAGTTTCCATTTTCTCATCTATTACATTTGACTATTGCTCTGGGTAATCTTCAACACTCCATACAGACCTGTGATTCTATAAGAGTGCCATGAAGAGAAAAGTTGTTCAATATTTATGTATGGAATTTTAAGAATTTTAAATCACAATAAACCTCCATATAAAGACATAAATTCATTTTTTTCTTTCCAGAGTTCCTACGTTTGACAATAAATTGATTCCATTTTCATTTCCCAAGTAATAGTCATTTATCACTTATAAAGTAGCAAAATTAAGCAAAAAGCAGATGGTTTGGCATATTACTCCTTCTTAAGACCCATTTTTCTCTAAACACAGTGAAAGTCGTTACTCAGGGAATAAGAGCTCAGCCTTAAGCATCCCAACTTTAAATGATCATCAAGGTCATGACCTTGATGGTCATTTAAAGGACAAAGGAGAGCCAAGGTAAAAAATTCAAAATTCCCCAGCTTACTTTTAGCTTGAAGTATAAGTCTGCTTTCTTGTTTTCTTTCTAGTATGCTTTCACATACTCTGATTCTGAATACTGAGTTAATGAGAGACTTTTGAGGTTTGGACTTTGTTTCTCTGCCTCAACGAGGACCATCTCACAAACACTGGGCCAATGCCTGCCAATTAATATTCTTGAAATTTTGCACCTTTCTATACATAAAATGAGTAGCAGTTCTCCTTTCACCAAGAGTGACTAATTCATCTGGATGTGCTGACTCATATATTGTTATTTTCTATCTATATAAACAAAAGCTTCTAAAGAGAAATGACATGTTATATACAAATCATAAACGTGAAGCATTAATAAACAAAAGTACACAGCTGAGAACAGCTGTTTACATTTTCCTTTGGGGCCCTAGCACAATCCCAAGCAAATAGATAAGAACGAAATGATTTTCCCTATAACTTCAACAGTAGGTGGCACTAAAAATTATATTCTTTAAAACTTATGTAACCTCACTATATATTGAATCCCCAGTCTTATCATCTGGAAATAGAGTTTTTCTCTTTCTGTGAATTTAAGGTCAATGAAGCTAAATACAAACTTGTAGCCAGGAGTCTCGTCCCTACGTGTGTGAAGTTAATAAGGTCAAGTCCTGTGCTGTAGATAGAGGTCATGATATTTCATAGAATTTTAAAACTCTTACCTACTTACAGCTGTGTTCTAAAAATAGCCGTCATCCAAACCTGCCATGGGAATCGCACAAAGTGCTTGGCAAAGCTGGATTTGCAGGAGGCAGAGCTTCAGAGTGGATTATCAGTCAGTCAAAAGAGGGGCCCATTGCCCAGGACATGCTCTGCTTCTCCCTCCTTCCACAGGAATGTCTTTGTCATGACCCTGTGGGTTATGGCAAATGTCATTTCTGTCACTAGAGGGAAAGCAAGTAAGGAAGTGAGAGAATGGGGCAGAACCTTCGATCCAAACAAGCCACTGGAAAAAAGGCACTTTTAAAATGCAGCTTCTGGGATCCCTCAGGTACGTACCAATCACATGTAGCAGTTGCCAGTCATAAGCAGTTTAACAAGAGGGTTTTATTTGCAAGAGAAAGTAACAGGGAAAACAAAAAAGTCCTTAAAGCCACAAGTGGCCAGTTATCTTACCTCAGTCACCATTTTTAGTCCCAAAGGTCCCAAAGACCTGTGTTCATGATAGTACACTTTTGCCCCTCCAAACCTGAGGCAGGCACCCTGCAAAGCCCAGTTTTTCTCCAGTGTTTTCTCTTTGCTTCTCTCTCCAGCATTCCAAGCTGCTCCACTTCTCCAAGGGTCTTCAAACTTCAACAAATGCTGATGCAAAAATCAGCTTTCCAAGTCTCTGGCTATCTCCAAGTACCAGCTCACTATGCCACCTTGCTCTGGTGCCACACTCTCGACACCAGTCACTCTTCTGCCGGCCACCATTGCTCCTTGCCACCACCAGCTCATTCTTCCATGGGGTTTCTGCTCACCCTAGACACAGGCTCTTTACCAGCCTGCCATTCTTGTGTCTTCCCTTCCCCCGAAAGTCTCTATTCCTTTCTTTCTTATCCTTTTTTTCCCCTCCTAAAAGCCAAAGGCTCCAATTTCCCTCTACATACCTTCTTGGTGATACATTTTCTTTACCCTACCCGGGGTGCAACAAAGCAAAAGTATCCTTATCCTGTTTAGGCCTCTGTGTTTTTCAGACACAGGTAATGGCAGTGCTTAAATTTTATGAACACATACACTGGCCATGTTGGGGACAAATGTTGAAGTTTGTTGAAGTCACCTTATGTTGAAGTCAGAGCTTCAAGAAGGTGGAGAAAACTCTGCAAAAATAAAACATCTTTTGATAAGGCAGGTTTTAGGCTAGATCCTGGAGACACAAAGAAGAGTAAAAAGTGTTTGTTACTTTGAACCTCCACATCTAACAGCAGAGGCAAAATATGTTTGAGACAATTGCAAGAGAATGTGATAAAGTCTGTCCGAAATACATATTTTATTTTATTCTCCCAACTCAACTGTGTTGAAGGGTGAAATGATACCATATCCTCATTAATAACCTGAAGTTCAAGTTCAAATTTGACATAAGGCCTCAATCCCAACTCTGCTACTGCCTGGCTGTATGTCCTCCCATGATTACCAAATCTCTTTACTACCTTACCTTCATCTATGACATGGATGTGGGGAGTGGTGTAGCAATGACACCAAGGCCACGGGGATGATTATAAGAATTAGACAAATTAATATATGCACCTATAGGGCATGGAATGCAGTAGACTCAAAATTATTTGCTCTTAATTTTTATACTTCCCACTTTACAGATGAGATAACAATGCCAGGATAAGTGTCCTGCCCATGTCTGCAAAGGTTTATGGATAGCCAGGATAGGACTTGAGCTCAAATCTGATTCTGAGCCCAAAACCTTGCCCTGCATACATGCAACAAAATTATTGAAATGATTCAAGCAAATGTTAGGTCAAGAGAGGTGAATTTCTCTGTTCCAGTGTGTCCTCTCTTCAGATTCATCAATAGCATTGGGTGTTCTTATCTGCCCCTGTATCTGTCATTAAAGTTGTCTGATATCACAAGTTTTGTCTACTATGGAATCTGTCTTCATCTACTCAGAGAGAACTAGCTTTGAGATTGTATCTAAAGGATGGGTATAGAGAAATTTTCTTTTCTCCAACATTCCAAATTCTATAATAAAACCCAATAGGCTAAAGTTCATTGAAAATCAGTTCTTACATGCATCCATAATGAAAATGGCTCTTTTTATGAGAACTTAAATCAGTAGCCAGCACTGTGTTGAAGAATGGAGCTATATCTCTGAATCAGATAAGACTTGTACTGAGGGTACTCAGATCCTATGGAAGTGGAAAAAAATTAACATGTAGATGAAATAAATCCATTCCATATTTTTAATTAATGATAAATATCATGAAGAGAACAAGGTAGGATGGTAAATATATAGAATGAAGATGAAGAGGGCTGGTTTTGATTATTAAGGTCTCTCTGAGATGGTGACTTTGAACAGAGAACTATATGAGAAGATAGTCAAGCATTTAAAAGTGTAGCCCACAAGCAGTTCCTGCTAAGATAAATAGCAAGTGCAAAATTATGAACTTGACTTATTCAAGAACTAGGAAACAGTAGAGTGGTGGCATTGTCAACAAATAATTGAATGGCATAAAATGACATTCCCATTGGAGGAGGGGCTAGATCAAGAAGAGCTGCCCAAGCCCTAAGAGGGAGAGTGGATATAATTTCAAGTATAATTTGAAATTTGGAAAGTTTTAAGCTTAATGTGAGTCACTTTTTTTTTTAAGTTGTCTTGACTTCATTGGTGGAGAATAGATGACAGGGGAGAGCTGTAGTAAAGAAGGGAACACCCTTTTAGGTACAGACAGCTACAGTCCTGGTTAGACTTGCTGGTGGCTTGGAAAGGGTGAGTCAAGCGTTTAAGTTTTCCAAGGACTATAGTTATTATTTTGTATTGACATTTAACGTTTCACACTCTGCTGGCCTAATTTAGAGGATAGTATCTCTTTATTAGAGATATAGTGCTCACAAAGTCTTCAAGCTTTGAAATGAGGTGACTTTTAAACAAGTGTTGAATGCTCTTTGAATTTCTTCTCAAAAGTTTGCTTCTAAAAGCCCATATTTTGAAATCTAAGTGACCACAGCACAAGGAACCAGCATTGTTTTGTGTGTTTGTTGAGAAAATAAGACAGTCCAGCACTGCTCCTAAATTTGAGGAACGTGGGATCTCCTACTAGCCACAAATCTGCAATGCTATTTTGAGTCATTTGTTATATATTTTTTCTCTCTACCCTCTCTCGCTTGCTATCACATTTTAGAGGATACCCTTAAATGGCCCCTTTGCCAGAAGAAAAGATAAGTTGTGAGCAAAGCTCCATTAGAGAATCTCCATCAGTTACAGTGAGAGAACACCTAGCAAGCTTTCCGAGAGCAGGAGTGATTGTCACACACCATCACTCAGCAAGCAAGTGCATGTGAGAAAAAGGAAATACCTGGTCACTAAGAAACTAAACTCTCTAAATTGCTACTGTTTTTGGCTCCACTTTGAAGAATAAACCATGAAACTAGCAATATCTGACTATGGATTTATAGTTTTTACTCACTTTCAAATCATTTGAGCCCCAGGATCCAATAATAACTGCTGTAGGGATAAATCTGTCAACCAACAGCTTGGTTGACCTCAGAAAAGCCATCATGGAAACAGATGAAGTCCATTCTTTACTTCCATCAGAAGCAAGAAGTTGACACTGAGATTTCTTTTTCATAGGCATAAAATCTTCCTCTTCTTAAAGGCATTAACATTCTCTTCCTCTGAATGACACCAAAATATTATCTATCCTCATTGTTCTAAAATAATGCCAACCAAAAGCTTTCATGGAAGAGACTTATGGACTATTTGAAAGAACATATTAGACCTATTAACTATATTCTCAGTGTTATCTGTGTGTGTATTTTGGGGGAATTAAAGTTTATAGTGTCTTAGCACATAAGTGTGCATGCCTGCAAAAGCTTAAGACTCAGTAAATTATCATTTTCTTCCTTTCTCCTAAACTTTCGAATGCTATATTAGAAAAATAGAATCCATCCAAAGGAGGTAGCAAAATTTATTATGTAGCTAAATATGACATGAATAATTTCATAAATATGCATACAAAGTCTTCATCTTGTATCAAGGCAAACTCCAGGGCATGGCTAATGGCAGGTAGGGAGTTATTAAAATTATAGCAACTTGTAATGGTTCTTGATAAAATGCAAGAAGGTTTTACTTTGAAGGTAGACATAAAATCTTTGTCTTTGAAATATGTGTGACTTCTTTAGAAATCTTTCACCCAAACTTTGAAGTTCTTTCAATTAAATGATCTTTGAAACAAGTGGGAATTATGAATCAGTTTTGAATAGTCATTTTTTATGGTTTACTGTGCCAACCTGCAATCAAAGAATATATAAGTTGGATGGACTTATTTTTCTCTAACCTTGTAGGTCCTTCTTCACATAAATGCATGTACATACCCAGTCAACAAGAGACTTGATCTCTAAGTGATGGCATGTGCCAGTCAGAGTGGGAAGGGTAGTATGGGTTTGTTAAGCCTATTGCGCTATGGACATATGATTCAAATATACTGTCATTGTTCTTAGGAACACTTAATTCATCCCATGATACTAAATGTTGTATATTAGACTTCCCTTCTATGAAAGTTATTTGTTCCTAATATGTATGTGTCTTAAAAGACAGTTTCTTATTAAGACCAAGACCGAGTTATAACAAGGGAAACAAAGCTAGGAGGAATTAACTCTATAGATTGTCACCCCACTCCACACCCTCTACTTTATGGTGTCATTTTAGCTTGGTTCAGTCATACAAGAAATGAAATCTTGGTAACTCCAATTGCCTAATTTAGATACAGAGAACAATTTACCCCTTTAGGATAACAATGGATATTTCCTCTAGAGAAATGAATATTACATCTTCCACAATATGTGGGAAGGAAAAAAGAAAATTTAGAACTGCTATAACTTTTTTCTTCTGCTGATGCAAGAGAAAGATGGGAGCATATCTTTAAGGTGGCATAGAAGTGATGAAAGAGAAGAGAAATTGTATCAGTCTGGAAACAAGGATGCAAACAGAAGCTAAGGAAAGAGAAAATCCATGGGGGCAGATAGTTTAGGATCCAATTACACTTTTAACGTTGTTGTTTCCTTCTCTTGTCCTCAAACCTTAAACTTCCTTTGAGAACTATTAAGATATCTAGTTCCATTGTTACAGTGACACAGTGTTGAGGAAGGAAACCAGGAACAAAAGACTAGTAAACCTGACAATTAAAAGTCCAATGTAGTCATCAGTGATGTAGAGCATTCCCTTGTGTGTTAAGATATGCTTAGAGAGCAGATAAAAATAAATCAATATATAATGGCAAAAAAAATGAAGGAAAACATAAACAGATGGGACTACATCAAACTAAAAATCTCTCTACAGCAAAAGAGATGACGGAAAAAAACTAAACGAAGCCCAACTGAATGGGAAAAAAATTTTGCCCTCCACAAGAGTGATAAGGGTTTAATAATGAAGATCCACAAGGAACTCAAAGCAATTAATCAAAAACAAAACAAGAAACCCAATTGTAAAATGGGTGAAGAACTAAAAAGAAACTTCTCCAAAGAAGAAATACAAATGGCCAACAGGCATATGAAAAATTGCTCAACGTCACTAGCAATAAGGGAAATGCAAATCAAAACCACAATGAAATACCACCTTACACCAGTAAGGATGGCCCACATCTATAAAACAGGTAACAACAAGTGCTAGTGAGGATGTGGAAAGAAGGAGATACTCACATTGCTGGTGGGAATGTAAACTGGTCCAACCTCTATGGAAAGCTGAATGGAAGACCTTCAAATTAATGAAAATGGAACTACCATTTGACCCAGCAATTGCTCTCTTGGGAATTTACCCAAAGGAGACTTCAATTTGGGTACAAAGGGACACCTGTACTCGGATATTTATTGCAGAACTATTATAATTGCAAGGACATGGAAGACACCAAAATGTCCAAAAACAGATGACTGGATGAAAAAGATGTGGTATATATACACAATGGAATATTACTCAACTAAAAATTACAAATTGGATGATTTTATGATAACATGGATGGACTTAGAAGAAGTCATATTAGCAGAAACAAGTCAAAATGAAAAAAACAGAAACCAAATGGTTTCACTACTATATGGGACATGGAAAAGATAAAAATCCATGAAGAAAAGTCAAAACAAGCCAACAACCAAATTGAAGTACACAACCTGGGGGGAGGGGGTGGGCAGGGTGGGAATGGTCAGGGAGAGGGGGCTGAACCCCAGAGATCACAGAGATGTGAAATTTATATATAAATAAATTATTAATAAGAAATAAATAAATCAGTATATATGATATAGTGTAGCTGTCCAAACCAGAAGTAATTACTCAGTTCTAGATCTGGATCTGGGCTGCAGATGCATTGATTAACTGGTAAAGAATCAGGAAAAAGCCTTAAAACTACAAGAGACAGTTGAGGATGAAAGCTAGTTATCCAGAGAAGACAAGAAAGCATAAGCAATATCATATCACTGCCATCCTCAGGTATGTGAATGTGTATCACATAAAGAGGAACTAGATTTGTTTTGAGAGCATCAAGACCAAGTAATTGAACAAAGGGTATATGTTGAAATGAAACCATTTTTGGTACACACTATATCTAGATTATTCATTCAGATTGAAAAAGAAAAAGACTCCTCATGAATAAAGCAATAATTATGATTGCTAAGGAAAGCTACTAAGGAAGCAAATACCAGTACATATTCTCAGCAGACCAATATTTTGATGGGTGTTCTGTGATAGCATAAGTTCTAGAAATATAACGCGCGTATTCCTGATTCATGAAAAAACACATATACACATATTTTAACGTGGAGGAGTAAGGGCTTGATATTTCTTCAAAGTTATGGGTCTCTGGGCCTCTTCAGAATTCTGAGTAGTATATCTATCATACAGAAAGAAAAACGAGCAATTTACAAAAGCCATTATCATTATGCTGCATAAACTGATCAAAATAACTTATGCAGAGTTACCCAGTAGGTTGTGCTGCAAATTGCTAAATGATACATATTAAGCCAACCCTAGGATGCCTGTCTACCATTATGAAATTTTGTGATTTATATTGGCTATTAAGAAGTTTTAGAAAATCTCCAGCTAGGGAAAAACTGCAACATAGCTAGAGGGATCCCCTGGACATCATGAAGACTGAGGGTTTCTTTTGCAAGAGAAGTCCTTCATATTCAACAGCTGCTGAGCTCATTCTGTGATAAACTTCCAAATATTTCGTGGTTCACATTCACTTCATGACCTAATTACTAAATGCTGGCTTTTCTAATCATCCATGGTTTGAAGGCCTGAGGAATTTGCTCTCAAGTTCTCTGGTAAATCTTATATCTTTGTTGATGGGTGACTACTAAGGAATCACTCAGATGTCTGAGAAGCTGAGAAAATATAAGAGAAACAAAGATATAATTTTTGGCCTTTGTGGAACTGCAAATGTTAAAGGGGAAAAGTGCTGATATGAATATCTTACAGACACAGCTGCCATTTTCTTGACCCCAAGGAAATGCTCTTCAGAAACCTCATTTGTTCTGATACTAAAACGTCTTCTTGTCAATCTCACAAAGCTGTGTTTTTCAACTCGTATGAATGCATTCTTATGATTTATATATAGCTCTGGCTCTTGGAATGGAATGGGTGGGTAACAATAATATCTTTGTTGTTCTAATGTATCAAAGAATCCCTTCATGAAATAAGTCATTTCAATAGATTTATCTGTCAAACAAATAGACTCATAAAGCATTCTAAAGTACTCTTTCAATAGGGCTTAATTCTATCTAAGATCATTAGAAATTTTTATATAGGGGGAAAATGGCCAAAGTCACCTTGAGTCTGAAGACTTGTTCTAAATTTCTGAAGCAGCAAGACTATTAAGCAACAGGTGGAAGGTTGAGAGACATGTACAACATATGGTAGGTTTTAGGGACCAAGAAGAGTCACAATTTTCAATCTGTAAAATTATTATTAACTGAGATGTGTGCTTATATTTTCATTTTCTTCTCTATTTTTCAAATTTTTAAAGATTTTTTATATTGAAATAATTTCAGATAATGGCAAAATATAAAAATACTGCAAATAATTTCATATACATTTTACTTCATCAATATAAGAATTTTACATTTGCTATATCTTCATATAGATAGACATTTTTTAAAACTTTTTTAAAAAAATGTTATTTAAAAACATTAAACATTAAAAACATTATTTAAAAACACACAGTAGCTATTAGTTCCTTTTAAATTTAAATGTTTCCAGGTGATTTTCTTTTAATGATAAAAGGAATTCTTTTAGATCAGCAGAATAAAGTTATCAAAATAGGAAAATTAACACCGACATAAGTAATATTACCAAGCCTGAAATTTAGTGAACCAACAGTCACCAGTTGTACCAATGTCTTTTAAAGCAAAAGAATATGAATTATATTTCTACATCAAGGTCTAATCTAAAACACAAGAAGTATTTTACTGTCATACCCCTCTAGTTTCTTAATCTGTAGCCTTTTTTTCAATCTTTGTAATTACTCATGTGCTTGGGATATTGCTAGATTCCAAAACATTTATTACTTTGTAGAGCTCAACTTGAGTTTGTCTGATGTTTACTCTTGATGCATTACTATGGGGGGGGGGGGGGCGGAGGGTAAAGAGCACAGAATTAATTTAACCTTCCTCCTTTTGGAAATGTTTTATTTCCCTGAATTTTGGACATGATATTCACCTGAGTTTCCTCCACTCTCACTGGCTATTCCATCCCTGTCTTCTATATCAGGTGTCTAAGTATAAAAGAGTAGTTTCTCTGCTCATCTCACTTCTCTCTCCATATTCTTTCTAGATAGTCTTATCTAACCCCATGGAAATATGTCACATTTTTTCTTTATTTACTAGATTTCAGACTCATGTACTCAGCCTCCAACTCATATATTTCTTTCAGTATCAAACAACATCTAAAATTATAACATGACTGAAACAAACTAGTGGTCTTTTCCCTTCAAAATTTACTCGCAGTGACTCAGAGTTGAGACCTGAAAAATAAGAAAGATGAATCAAGACAACAGGGGGATTCCCATGGGGCTAGAGGGATGTTCCTAAGAAGGATTCTCTCCATTGATTAGCACTTCTAAGATCATGAGAATGAGACAACAAAGAATTGACAATCACCTTAGAAATATTAGACTTAAAGGAGGCCCTGTGATCAGTCCTTCCACAGGGGACTATGACTATCATCATTAGCATTGTAATCATGAAGAATTCTATTTTATTAAAATTTTTGTCATACAGTCAAGTAGTTTAATTAAACAAGTCACAACTTCAGATGAAGCTCCATAACACCTAGATTGCATACTGTTTAGAAAATGAACATAATTCAGTTATATTGCAAACCACAGAACTGTCATGCACTTTCCAACGGCTGGCACTGAACAAAGGAATACAATACAAACTAAGCAAGCAGCCACTTTAAACAGCAGTATATTGCTATGTTTCCTGCCACATTTTTTCCCTATACACATACTGTTAGTGATCTTTTAATAACTAATAGTGGTCTGCATAATACAGATTGTGTTCCTGAATTAATCAATTAAATTACACATAATTTATCTTAAAGGAGCACAAACTGTAGGAGCAATGGCTGTAATTAGCTTCTGCTCCAATGCTCTCCCTGACAAGAAGATTGCTATCTCACAAAGCAGACCATTTCATTTTTAAAATATTACCCACTATTATTAATGACTTCTTCACACTTAATCAAACACTGTCACCAAGTAATTTTCACTCATTCACTATATATTCAGTCCTCTGGAGCCACAAAGAAATCTTATTTCTCTGCACATGGTAAGGAAGCTGTCATGTTGCTTCTTCATTTGCTTCATCTATCCTGAGTCACTGCAGTCTTTGTTGGTAAATGGTTTCTCAGTGAAAATGAAGACAAAGAAGTGGACCTAAAGACAAACTTAGGGATTAATACAGGACAATGAGATTAATCTTTCTAAGTTACAGCCTCTTCCTGGCATTGTAGTCTTGTGGCAATAAATGGCTTATCCTTTTAGTACTCAGGATAGCATTTCCCTACTTCTAGTTGCAACTGAAGTTTTAGTTATAACCAAGGACGAGGACATCAACTACAAAATCAACTGAATTTCCTCCAAATCAGTTGGTCTCAATCAAGTAATCAAAATCATTGTCTCATTATGATTCCAAACCCAGTATCTCTGAGCACTTAGGAATAATGGTGACTTTCCTGTGGCTACATAAGGCTGATGTACTATCCTGGTGTTCTCACCAGCTCCACAAAACACATCTTAAACCTGACAGGAGTCTGTATCCTTTCCCAGTGTTCTTTTACATTTAATCTGCTTTCTAGCAATATAGATTTGTTTGTATGTCTAGAGTTTTGCATAAGTGGAATCAAATAGTATGTATTCCATTCTGTTTTTTTTCTGCATTCTTTCACTTAATATGATTATTTGGAGCTTCACCCACATTGTTATATCTAATTACTATCTTATTGTTTTTGTTGTTATGTAGTCTTCCCTTAGCTGCATATATCACAGCTTTTAATCTACTTGTCTAGTTATGTACAGGCTATTTTTAATTTTGTATAAATAAGTGAATAGAGTTATTTAGATCTATCCTAACAGTGTAGGCTATGTCAATGAGTATGGTTCTCTTAAATCTTCCAAAGGCAAACTGACTCTTAAAGCTCCAGTTAATATCCCACTTTCCAAGAATTTAGAATCCAAAGGCATGTATGTATCCAAAGACCTGTATGTATAAGATACAACAGCTAGGACACCATTTAAATAAGTTAGGGGAATGTATTTTAGAATAAACTTTCTTCAGGAAGAATTTTCTCCCCACAGATCAGGCAACCTATTATTTCCTGAGAGATTTGAGCTCAAATCTTGGAATCCCCACATCATAGGCATTATTTGTCCTAACGTACCTCTGGTTTCTCATGAAGGAAGATACTTTCCGTATCAGAATTCTCATGGCAAAAATACTCAGTGGCAGAATTCTCATGGTTTAAATTCATAACCTGTTCTAGTTTCTCTCTAAAACTAGAAGAAAATCAGAGAACAGATTCTCTACTCATCTTCATTGCATCAACCTCCCAACTTTGAATAAAGAGCCTCTAACTTTTTCTCATTTCTGCCCTAGTTCCTTCGCTTTATTCCTTTTCTTCGTTTTCATGTTCAAACTGTGCTTCAATTCAAAGTTCCATGTAGAACAAACTTAAGAAGAATGAAAATTTAAATATCGATGAAATGGGTATTTTATTTTCTCTTTCAATGTCAAGTTCTGCTCTTTACAAAGGTGTGTGTGTGTGTGTGTGTGTGTGTGTGTGTGTGTGTGTGTGTGTAAATAATACAGGCTGTCAGCTGGGAACGGTGCCAGGCTATTTGAGTGGTTTCTGGGCTATCATGTGTTTGGAAATGTTCTCCATCAGGCAATCCCTCCCCTGTCAGATTACATGAGTGACTGCTATTGATAAAACACGGCCTCAGCTGAGGGCAGTGAGATCATGGAGCAGACCTAATGGTTCACCTGGAAATCATTCCCCTGTGTGTTCAACAAAATTCTCTCCCCTTGTCTTTGACTTTCAGGCAAATTACCTTTCAACAGCAGTAGAAAAAAGTACCCATCAAAACCAATTCAATTTCTGAAATTGTGACCATTTAAGTTTATGGGACCATATTATAGCTATTCATTCGTCTTCCACATTGAAATCATTCGATTCAAAAAGGGCAGGTAATACCGGGTGTTGTTTTTTGTTGTTGTTTGTTTTGTTTTTAATATAACAGCTTACTCTAAAGACTTCAGCCAGCCAGGAATTAACCCACATCTGGACATCTGGGAAACAAATGCTATTCTCTTATTGAGAAGCTGCCCCATCGCTGACACTCAAACCTTCTCAATCTCATTTGTTCAATTCTAACTTAATGTGATAGTGTGAATGAAATGATTAAATTATAACATCCTGCACTAAACCAGCAAAGGACATTTTGTACAAAGGGAACCTGTGGCTATTACACAAGACATATTATTGCACTGGGCAAATGTGGCATCTATTCTAAATTTTAGAAGATTTCTCATACTAATGGAACTCACCCCAAGGCAGTAAACAGTAGAAGCTTAATAAAAGTTTATGTGAATGAATGGCCTTAAACTTTATGCATGCCAAGTGAGTTTGACCTTATTGTGTAGATAGAAAAGCATTTTTGGAGGGTCCTAGTAAAACAGAATTATTTTCTTAGATGTTTTAAAACTATCAATGTTTTAAAAAAATGATAGAAGATGGATATCTGTGAAAAATGCCATAATTTCCCATGCAATTGATTACAAGATTAATCTATGGAAGAAGCAGCAGAAATGAGAATAGGAGATTCTGAGAAATTTCAAGAGGTGGATTGATTATTTAGTCCTTCATGGTCAACATGGGGACTAAAGTAGAAGTAAGTTTTAATGACAATTTGAATTTCTAGCTTGAGTGGCTGGATGAAATGACCAAGGTAAAATCATAGTGCAAGGCAAATATCTGTGGTGAAAAATAAAGTGTTAGCTCTATAATCTATAGAATTGAATTATTGTTCATAAATACTGGAGAGAAGAAACCTTATAAATGTCCCAGATATTTTCCCAGCTTCCTTCCAACTAGAGAGAGAAATTATTTGTTAATGACTATTATGTGTGTATAATACAACAGATGGGTCTACAAATAGCCTACATGATGACCTCTTCCATTGTAGTTGGTTTAAATGGTTTCTTACATTGATATTTAGGTGGTTTACTGAATTTTCAGGGACAAGTGGTTCTATCAGTTAGAGAAAGTATAGTGATGGACAAAAGAAAATTAACTGAAAAGCCTGTGAACATGATTAGGACTGGGGACAGGGAGAAGGGACTTTATTTCCTGCTGTTATATATTTGTGAGTAGAGATGAGTTCACATCCTTGACCATACTCCTTCAGGAAAGACCTTTGCCGTGAACATCCTGTCAAAGGGTAATGATGGAAGGGCATAACTGACATGCTTCCTAATGATTAATTCTTCAATTCCCTCTTTCATGGATCTTAAAAGAAGTGGATTATGGGACTCAGAATAGAACCAAGTTTTAAAACGAGCTTTGGATCAGGACAGATGTGAATTTCAAGTGGAAGTCTATTGCTGATTACCATGTAACCTTGAAAAAATGTTTAGCCTCTTTAAACCTGTTACCTAAACTCTGTGGAAATAATAGCTATTTCCTAATAACAAAGATAAGAATAAACATAATAAATGATATTGGTTTATTAGTAGGTGATGTAGCTACTAATATCACAGTTGTGAATTGTAATTTATAAATGACCAGACATTATTTCCTTAACACCCACATAGACTCTGTGTGTGTGTGTGTATGTGTGTGTGTGTGTGTGTGTGTGTGTGTGTGTACCACCTCCCTATCACCTCATTATCCTTCTGGGAACATGCAGGGAATGTGGTACAGTGGGAACAGGTGAGGATTTGAAGTCCCACAAACATGAGTTCAAACATGCTTTTTCTCAGGGTTGACTCATCTAAAAATTGATACTAATAGTTCTTCCTCCTAGTATTATAATCAACATTCATTAAGAAAACGGTAACTAAATGGAGTTCAATAAGGTTGGAGGGTTCCTCTAATTTTTTTTACTGGTATATCCCAGCATATTATCATTTTATCATGTCTCTGGTTTGAAATGGGAACTCACACAATATTTCTTAAATGGTATCAAGGAAATTTTCACTCTGCTTGAACGATAGCATTTTTCTGATTTCCTTTAATTTTCACCCCTCCCTTATTAGTTGATTCACGACTTTGGAATCCATGGCAAAACCAAAGAATTGTAGGAGATATTGGACTTCAATTATACCGTGAAACTGCAGCTAGCCCAGTGAGTCCATTCCACTCTTCAGAAGATCTTTGTTCCATGCAATATTATGAAGAAATTTGAACAAAGGCCAGCATTTTGCATATTGGATGATTCTACATCGATAAGCAAATTCCAGCTTCCTTAGAAAATTTGGAAAAACTGGAAATTCATAGGTATATTCCCATGATGAAAAAAAAAAGAGCGAAGTATTGGCTTTTTTAGACAGAGCATATATGTTCTCATAGAAATCACTCATCAGAGCATATACCCTGTTGTATTTGTGACCCTCCAGCTGACTATTGTCAACTTTGCTCTACTGACTTCTTATTTCCCAATGTCCCTGTCACTTCATAGTTCCCTGACATCTGTAGGTATTTGAATTTGTCAGTCTGTTTCAAAGCTTTAAAAGGCTGAGAACTGATACATACTTTTAACCTATGGTGGAACTGTACACTTAAATATATGGTAAGGATCTGGTGGAAGTGAGACTCATTTCACTTACTCCCCTATGCTTAGTCATATGTATTTCATTGTGTGCTTTACATTTTGCGGTAGCATTTCCTTAATCTGAGAGTATTGGCAACATAATAAATATTACCATTGACATAATGAAAATGCTAACATCTCTGGGCTCTTTCATGGATGCTTAAATGAAAACTCTGGAAGTTCTTTTTTTCTTAAACATAAAGACATGTCTAGAAATATCAGCTATACTGTGCATTGGAGTTGAATTTTAAATCTTCATGGACCAATGGCATCTGAAGCAGCAGTCAGTTACAGAGAAGGTGACAGAAAGCACTTCATGCTAGGTGATCATATCTATTAAAATGTCTCAGTCATAGTATGCTTTTCCAGTCTTTGTTTATTTAAATTACTGATTTGCTGGCTCAAGAATTCTAGGATTTATTTTCTTTAGAAAAAGATGTCATGGAAATGAGAAAACATAATCCTTTGTAACTAACTTGAAAACTTCTGGGTTCATGGGATTTAGAATAAATGAAAGTTACCTAAAATTCAAACAGAGATAAAGTTTTGAGGAGGGAATAGCAGAAAAGGAAAGGAAGAAAAGAAGTCAAAAACCCCCTTTTTCTTAGCTCTTTGAAGAAAACTTTAAAAATAACAGGAGAATAAAAAGAAAGAGAGAGAAAAGCACCAGGAGGAGAAAATAATTAGTTAGTTGCATTGATAAAGGTTTATTTTTCTTTCTCCTTTTTGGAGACTACATAGTAGTAGCAAAATAAATAAATCAAGAACATAAAGAATTTGTAAGATTCTTTTATTTGAGAGACTATGTTGGTTTATTTCAGCTGGGGAAACCATGAGAGTCTTAATTGTAAAGAATGCTTTCTTGATTTACAGTTATCCCAATAGTGAAAGCCAGCAATAGATAAAATTTATCTATATTTTCACCTTCCTTCCCCAAACATCAAGACAGAAAGCCTCTTTCTTCAAGATTCGGTATTTAAAAGTCTGAAAGTGACTGACAGAGTTGTGAAGGACTTGTTTTTTTTAATGAACAAATGAAAAGAAACGAAGGATATAGCAGAAATCTGACTGTGGCTGCAATCTAAGCCTCGTTCTCCTTCATCCTAAATAAAGTTGATATTTTGATATCCATCTAATTAATTCATTTATATATTTTTTGTTTCTGAAGTCATAAAGACAAGAGAGGAATGTTATTTATTGTTTCATAAAATTCCCAATTAGTGACTCAACTGGGAACCTTGATAAATAGTTGCAAGCACTGATATTCAGAGACTGAAATAATCCATTGAGAACCCAGGGAGACTTGAAGGTTATTGGTTCAATCAGGGCAGGAAGATTAGGTTTTAAGCTGCAGAGTTTCATAAACTCAAGTCTCTCTGGTTTTTTGATCTTGGTAATTTGTAGCAGCTTCTATGGTGATTAGGCAGCTGTTTTTCAACAGGCATGAGCTGTGGGGGTTTCTGCAAATAACTCTGAACTGTTTTATGGGCACAGATTGGCTTTAGCTGTGATTATATCAACATTTGCTCATTCAAGTGCACAAATATTTAGTAAAAACCTACTAAGTGCCACACTACTCTAAATTCTTGAAATGCATCAATGAATAAAGAATAAAGGAATAAGAGAGGAATTAGACATTCTAGAAGAGAGAGGAGCTTTTCCAATGAAAATATTACTTAAATAGATTTGGATGCAATGAAAGATCATGTTAGAGCTGAAGAAGTAAGAATGAGCCATGCAGCTTTGAGGGAAGGAGAGTGAGAGAATATTTCTGATAGAGGAAACACTGTAAACAAGTTTAAAAAAACATGTAGGCAATTGAAGTAAGGGGTTTTGGGTGCTGAGACAGAGTGAGCAAAGAGTATTGGAGAGATCAGGAGGGGATGAGGGAAAAATATAATGTAGGAACTTGCAACAATTGTGAACTAAGATTGTGAGGTAGAGAGGTAGAACATCTATTATCCAAGCTTATGAGCTGTGTCTGTGAAATATGGGCTAAAAGAATCAAGTAACTATAGAAAACATGGACTGATATGAGAGTGATGACTTATAGAGATCAACAAAAATTGCTTCACGTGTAAGTAGATATGTGTCTATATACCATAGTTACTTTGGGTGATTTTATAACATTGACTAATGCCTGGGGAAAATTCTTGAGATATTTACAAAATGATGAGAGCTAGAAAAGTCTGATCATATAACTTATCATCTTATAGAGACACTTTTGAAACTAAAATGGATATGATGAGTAGTGTTTTGGTTTCTTAGTATAAAATTATCACGAAGTTGGTGGCTTAAAACGTGTTATTGTACAATTAATTCTGAAGGCTAAAAGTCTCTGTGAGCTTGAGGGGAGGATTTTTCTTGCTCCTTAGCTTCTGATATCTCTTAGAAGTCCTTGGTGTCTTTTCCTTCTAACTGCCTTGCTCCAATGTCTGCCTTACTCTTTTCAAGTTTTCCTTCTCTGTATTTCTGTGTCTCCCCTATCTGTCTCCTAAGGGAACACCCACTGTTGAATTTAGGGCCTACCCCACCCTCTATAGATCTTATCTTGAGAAGTTACGTTGATCATACCTGAAAATATCCTTACTCCAAATAAGGTCACATTATGAGGGTTCCCAGAGGACATAGCTCTTTGGATTGGGCGTGGGAGGGAGGGTGGCATTACTTAACCCATCACAAATAATTTTACCAGGCCAATAGGATTAAACAAGAAGTGTCCTCTACAAATCAGATCATTTGATCAATATAAACAAAAAGCACAGGAAGAGATTTAGCTAAGGAGACAGAGCAAGATGATGACAGAAGCAGTCATGGCCAGTATGGATTTTAGTTCCATGAAGACTTCTCTTGGGTGGATTTCCTTACTCAATGGGATGAAAGAAAACAAGACTTTGTTCCACAATGAATACATTTTACTAATTCTCATTTTCTTAAGAACTGCAACAACAGTATCTCTCTTGCTCTCTCTTGCTCTCTCTTCCTCTTTCTCTCTCCCCTCTCTTCACACACACACACACACACACACACACACACCTCAAAGAATATGCTAGAAAAAGAGATAAATAAGTCTTTAAAAACAGAGTGAAAGTAGAGAAGACTTTTAGTATATACTCTTTTGTCTTATTTGATCCACCATTATAATATATATAATATAATATAGTCATTATATATAAGGATTATCCATGTTTTTGCATGGTTTGCATAATGCTTTACTATGTGACTATTCTTTAATGCATTTATCTGTCCCATTGTTAATGAAGATTTAGGTAGTTTCCTCTTTGGGGCTATTATCATAGGATTGCTATGAGAATTCTCCTATATTTCTTTTGGTGAGTTTTGATTTTATATTTCTGTGAGGACACAACTGAGTGGAATTGCCAAGCCAAAGGGTATGTTTGTGTCAAATTTCAGTGGATATTGTCAGTTTTTCAAAGTGAATGTACCAATTAATGGCTAGAGATGAAAAAACACAGAATGTTGTGAAAAACCCATGGCAATTCTTACAAGGCCCCCAATAACTCAGATTTTAATATCATCAATAGCAGTTTCACTTCAAAATTTTCTGTAGGGGATTATGCCACTGAAACAAAGTAGCTATGAGAAGGAAATCACTATTGGGAGATAAGAGTTCAAGAACAAAGAAATTCATTCCCTGGAAAGAAGCAGTGATGGTAGACATTTAGAAGAGCTAAAATGCCTCCTATCCAGAAGTGACAGGACTGTTAGCAAATGGATACCTGATTCAGTAGTGGAGAAACACTGTACTCAATGGATATAGGTCACTAAGAAGCTTTGAGTATGTGACATTGAGACTTGAGCTGCGGTGGGTATGATGATGCATTTCTCAGAATCCCTCAAGTCAAGAGCTTGATGTTCAGGTGTGGGAGGGTTCTCAGCGGGTAAAAAATTATCATCACTATGGAGCTCTGGGGACTGCCCCAGATGCAGGAAGTCAACTGGCCCAAGGCCACACCCTTCTCTGTGTAACAAATGCTATGATCCATCAGCATGGTCCTAGAAAAGTCTGATCATCTTTCACAAAACTTAGGACAATTCTGGGTTCTCTTTGCTCTCTGGAGATTGACCAATGCTAACTTGACCCCACATCACAGCTCTATTTCTTCCTCTATTTGCTCCTATTTCCCTCTTCTCCTCTTCAAATGTATCTATCATCTGGAAGCTTGTTCATGAACAACAGGCACACTAAACTATTTCAGTGTCTGCTTCCCAGGAAAGTCACTTTACCACAAAGTTAGGACTACTTCCAATGCCCTTTCTGTGAATTCTGGGGGTCTCTATAAATAGCATCCATAAAGTCTGAGACTTAAGCTGGGTGTGGTGGCACTTCCCTGTAATCCCAGTTACCTGGGAGGCTGAGGCTAGGGATCACTTAAGTCCAAGGTTTCAAGACAACCCCAGGCAACACAGTGAGACCTAGTCTCTAAAAACAGAAAAAGAGAAATCCAAGACTTAGTTTTGAGTTATTTCCATTTCAGGGGTCATCAATACAATGAGAGATCATCAAGTGCCAAGGGCTAAAATCACTCCCAAGCCCCTTAACCTCTAGGAAAGATGCCTCTGGTTGAAACTGAAGGAAACAAGGCATTAAGGGAAAGGTTTAGACTTCAGTTACTTTAGAACTTCAACATAAATTGCAAAGGGATTTAATTTGAAGTCTTTGATTTCATTCCCAAGATTTAATAAAATGAAGAAGATTATATTATTCTAAGTAGGGATGTTTTCATACTGTCACCACTGTGTTATTTGTGGTGGATTTTTATTGCCATTCAGGCTAAAAACTATGTAACTAGTAATATATATAGTAAATAATGGACCTGGATATGATTTAGAAAGAAAGGTAGAATGCAATTTCAAGTCAAGGTGAAGACTGGCTCCTGATTTAGCTTATTGAATGCCCTATTCTGAGTTATTCTAGGGTCTTTTCTTGGTGATAACTAACTTGCTTCTCAAATGTGATGGTAGAAGGAAAATGATTTGACTAAAGAGATATCATTGCTTTCTCAACAGAGAAAGCAATTCTTACAAAGAATTGGTAAGTGTTAGAAAGAATCCTTTAGAAAGGTTTCAGATCCTCCACCACCACATCCCAAATTTGCTAAAATTCTCTCTCTCTCTCTCTCTCTCTCTCTCTCTCTCTCTCTCTCTCTCTCTCTCTTCATTTTTTCCACATTCACTGCCAGTGGAGGAATGACACTTCTAACTAGTGAAAAATAAAAAGAAAATCAGAGCATGTACAACCTGGCCCATTTCCATTTGGAAAGAACAAATCATCATGGCCAATAACTCTGAAGCAAGTGTAGAAGCCCATAGAGGCAGTTGCTGGAAAGAAGGCATCAATTCTGGAAAAAAATTTTCTCAGATTTATTATTCTTAAATGGATAATCTACAAATCAAAATTTTGGAAACCTCTTTGTGATTAGAGGTGCAAGAAGCTTACGAAATTTAAAGCAAATAATAGTTTGATTCATGTATGTCTATTCCTATTGGTAGCCTAGAGAAGGGAAATATTAATTAGAAAGAAAGATTGGAGGCATATCAAAGTGGGCTTTAAGTGACAAATAAGGATTGAGATGTTGTTGAGAGGATTTTGAAATTACTTGAAGTCTGAGGAGGATATTATTGTTGTAAAATACATCTTCCCCTTCAAATCCCTGGCTCTAGGTAGCACAATTTATACCACAAATTTTCTTTTGCATCTAAGACTAGGTAGTGGACATGTGTGAAATTCATTATTCATCCTGAACTCTTGAGTTCAAAAGCTGGCAGCTATGCTAAATTTCATGCTGGAAGAGACTACTGAATTTAACAGTTTGCTCCTAAGACATTGCAGTATAGCATCTATTCCTCAAAGCCCACTCGAGGATTTTTCTTTCTTATCTTTAATATTTAATTATTGATATTTTCAGTATTTCACTCAATCTTGTCATCATTTTACCCACAAATTTTATTATTTTTTTCCTATCACTATCCCTTGTGTCTTCTTGTCCTTTTTCTTAACCTCGCCCTTAACCTCACTGCCCTCAGGATAATTATTAATATCCACCAGTTTTTGAAAATGTTTCATGTTATTGAATTGTCTGCTGTGCAAATGTTCACATTTGAGGTTTTCTTTCACAGATTTTTACATACAGCTTTGTTATTTACTTCTAAGTTGAGGAAATTTGCCTAAAACCTATTAGAAATAGAGGAACAACATTATTATCACATTAAATAAATAAATGTCCTTATATTCACTTTTAAGATAGTCTTGTATCAATTTTATGAATATAAAATATTTGCATTTTCATAATTTTATTCAAGATCTGATTCTTCAAGCCCTGTTCCAATCCCACTTTCATATGAGCCCATAAAGAAAAACATCTACTCTTGTTTCTACCTCTTGGTATTTCACATCCTTTGCTATTGGTAAATGATCTAACCACCTTGGATGCCACAGCAGGACTGTATACTTGCTTGTCCCTCAGTTTAGGAGATTCTTCAGCCCACTTCCTTACATTGTTGATTCTCCCATAACATTCCATTGCATTGTTTTATTATCTTGACATTATATGAGATTTTCTAATGTCACTGTTCATTCACTTCCTAGTGATAAAACAATACAAGAGAAGAACCTCTGTAGACCCCATCAGACAAATGCCAAAGAGAAAGACATGAAATGCTTTGGGAAATGTACCTTTTAGGAAAGGTACAGAAAGCTTTGGGAATGCACCTTTTAGGATCATTGTTAGTAACTTGATTATTGTTCAAATGACTTGTCAAGCCGGTGTCTAGTATATCCAACTCTTAGAAACTATTATTCCTAAACCTGTCAGATCTTTGGCTTCTTATGCTTCAGTGCTTAAGCTACTTCAGATTTTTAGTTGAATATTTCCTCAAGAAGTACAAATTGGAGGCATTTAAATTAGTCAATTATGCAATTATGCAGTCTACTACCATGAAAGTGTGGTGGAGAATGTGATGTGAGGATTTATTCACATGACTCAGAATTGTAGAAGGTATAATCTTTGCATATCACCTCTTAATATTCAATGAACTCCCACATTTCATTTAATATAAACATTTGCACTGTGATGGAATTATTATCAGCAACATCTCACAAATGAATGATCTCCAGAAAGAATTAAAGGCATTTACCTTATAAATGACAATCCCTTACTTAAACTCATATCAAAAGAAAGCATGAATGTATACCAAGAATCTGGACTGATATATATATATATATATATATATATATATATATATATATATAATGCATATGTATGTATATATATAATGTTTATTTCTCTGATCAACCAAGCAAGAAACGTATCACATCCCCAATATGCACCTAATACACCAAAGTACTTAATTTAAAACAAAAATCATTGGATGGGTATTGGACCTCACTTAATCAAGCAAAGGGTGAAAAAACCAAACATAGCAAAGATCAGAATGGAGTTGGATCCTAGCCTATGTCTAGGGAATAGAATGCTGCCAAGTCATTCTCCGGTTCATTTCTGGGTGTAACTATCATGGATTCATTTTTTGTTACTGACATCCAATTTCTTTCTCAGGGGCATATCAAGGTCCTTTACATCACCTCTATCTCAACCCAGTCTCACCACAAAAATTAGAAGTTGTTTTTCCACAGAGCATATTTAAAAGAATCATAATAATGACTTATTTGCTTATTTTCTCTTCTTAGTAGAAAATATCACTCCTAGAGAAATGATTAGTGGTCAAGTAGGACAGGGTCATATAAGAACAGAGAGATATTTTGAAAATGCATCACTGGAATAAAGAAGTTATTAGTAAAAAAAAAAGAAAGAATTCAATGACCATAAAAAAAGAGAGAGAATGTAAAAAAAAAAAAAAACATTCAGACTGTTGTTTTTCTTAAGGAAAAAAAATCAGTAAAAGAGCCACCATAATGCTCAAGTAAGTGAAGGATTATAGTAAATTAAATAGTATTTGGATGTCTATGTGCACTAATAAAAGCAATATGCCATCCCTCAAAAAAGTGTTCTATGTGAAAAGAAAGCATACTAGGTGAACAAATCTATAGTTGTCCACCTCAAGTCTGCAGTGGATTGCCCTGAGCTTGTACCACAGTAGCCACCAGCATCACAAATTGCTGTCTCACAATCTATATCCTTGTCACAACCCTTTTTATGAGAGGAAGTTGAGCCCAGGGAAGTGAAATAGCCTGCATAGAATCACAGATAATAAGTGATAGAAACAGAATGCAAATCCAAGCTGACTGTTCACAGAAGCTACATGTAAGCACTACCTCCTAAAAATCTCACTGGGAACAAGAAATGGTCACCAAAAATCACTGAGCAGAACAGAGCAGAGAGCCTCTATGTGCTGTTCAATTTGTTCTAAAGCTGGTGTGCAGTGGTGGAGCAACAGGGGTTTAGGGGGCTCAGCTCCTGGTCAACCATGGTATCTTGTATGATTTCTTGATATCCCTCAGCCCATTTCCTTATTTTCGAGAGAACAGAAAAGACAAGCGCAAATATTCCTAGAATCTTTTTTGCCATTCCCATATCAAGCATCCCCAATCAAGGTTGGTGGCTCTTCTTTTCTAAGAACAGAGTCCCTAGATGAACTGGAGACTGCCTTGAGACTCTTGCCAGGCTTGCCTCCCCAGCTATATGTGCCACTCCCTGGGAGTGGTTAGAGAATTTGTGTTCTGGGCAAGTGTGTAGCTGGTTGCTCAGTTCACTGTAATAAAATTGTGAATCAGGGTTACTGGCTATCAAAAAAATATGATGCAGGGAAGTTTCTCCAGTATACACACTCTAGAGAGACACAAAATAGCACAAAATAACTATTGCATTTTTCTTATTGAAATCATAATATTGCTCACACACTTTTTTCAGGTTTTCCCTTTTGCATCTTTATCTCATGCACTCATACATTCTCCCACCCATACAAACTCCATGACATAGGTCAGTATGTCCTTGTCTTCTGATCCATCCCCCTCTCTTGATATAAGTTCTGACTCAAACGCATATCCTAACAGGAGTCACCTATTTAGCACTTTCCTTCTAGCAGGGGCAGTGAGAAGAAGGGTTGGCTTTGGAAAGACAATTTTGATGAATTGTCTGCTGCTGAATAATGCATGCAGTCTGTTTGTGCAGCTAATTAACTGAATTCACTTAATCGAAAGATGGTGGTAAGAATTCTTTTTCTTTCAGATAGGACTGAGGAATTGAATAGGAAGTCCTCCCTCAACACATCCCCCTGCTATATGTGTCACTGGAAGTCACATCAAATGCTCCAAAGGTGCTGAATATATTTTTTCAATGCTTTTTAGCTTTGTAATTACAAGGGTCTAAAACCTTGATTTGACTTTTCAGTAACTTATGGTGAAAACCCACTGCCAGCACCAGCACAAAGCAATTTCCACTACGCCTTTGGGATGAAACAGCTTGTGAAGGAGCAGAAGGATAGGAAAGTGATATATTTTTTTCCCTCTCTTCTCCAGTGTTCTAGTTTGTCACTCATTTTCATTTCCTATTTTTAAATGCTAGCTTCTGAGCATCCAATTCTGCATGCAGTGATTGTTTCCCCTTTCAAAGCTCTGCAAGGCCACATTCAAATAGAAATGGGACTTACTTCAGCTAAACTCTGGAGAGCCTGGAAATGCAAGCGATTTTTGTTTTCCTCCTCGTTGCATGTGCATTATTCATCATTCTCTGCTATTTCAATGAATTATAAGGACAAGGCAATTTGTTGATCTGTCTTTCACTGTTTCTCAAATGCCATTCAGGGCCTTTAATTGTGTTTCTTTTCTGGTTTTCCTTAATGTGAGATTTCTCTTTGCTGCCATTGTTTTCTTTTTTTGTTTGTTTTCTGTATTTTTTATTTAATTTTTTTAACTCAAGCTATCAATCACCCAAATGTTTGTATTCATCTAGAACTAACCCACACCCTCAAAAACTGCTTAGTCTATCGATAATTGACTTTTAGAGAAAGCACATCTTCTAAACTTTAAGTTTTGAAAACTAAAGCACTGAGAGCTAGTAGTGGGATCCATTGGATGTACAGAGAGAGAAAAACTGTTGATTCGCAACTGAATTTTTGCCATCCAGCTTTATCTCACTTGACTACCTTGAGAAGGTAATTCAAAAACTTGAGAAACATTGTTGTGAGGTGTTATTGGATCCTTGAGGTCAACCCTGCCCAGATTAAGTCACAAAATCTTTCAGTTTCTGGCAGCTGTGGGTTTCCCCAGCTTTTGTAACCAGGATCTGTGAGTAATCTGCCGGCTATGCTATGCTCTCCCCAGACCTGGGTGGGGAGAACAAGCGAAGTGCATCAGGGTATTCTGCCCTCTGCTTGGATCAGGTACAATCTTCCTCAAAGCAAAGCTGTTATCCAATTTATTCTCAGGATAAGGCATACATAAACTGAGAATTATGTGAGCATGACTTAGAGGATATAAAGGCCAAATGGAGAGCGAGAAGACTAGTAGAGCAGGGATCCCAGTGAGTAAAAATGATGGCATCTGCAAATGTTATTTGGAAGGAGAAATATGTCCATTCTTTCTATGGCCCACTCAAGGAGACCCCACTGAGAAGTCACCTGACTTGATATCAAAATTCTGGGGAAATTCCTACTTGTAGCAACACTGAAATGGAAACACACAAAGGAGAGAAGACAATAGAGAAAACAACTCCTTATATCCATCTGATGATAATTTAAGAACACTATAATTCGACAATAAGAATGCATTCCTTCTTCTTGGCAGTCTCCTTGGGCAGGATTTCCTAGGGCCAGTGATAGGAGATTCCTGGCTCTTCGGAGGAACAGGGCTGGGCCTGGATGGCCCATCCACACACCCAAGGACTAAAATCTGAGGAGACTCCTCAGGTAGAACCAAGGAATAGAGAATAAAGTCAAATGAAACAAATATCCAAAACAGTATCTGCTAGAGAGTAACTTGGGGCCCCAAGAAATCAAAGAAACATGAGGAAATGAAGTGATTTTCCCAGAATGTACAGCAAATTGAGAGGAAAGAGAGGAGAGGAGGTAAAACCAGATCTCCTGACTTATGGTCTGGAGTTTGTTTTTGAATTCTTTGGAATCCTTGCCTTTTATTTTATGGTGCTTGTTGCAGCAATATTTTATTATCTTTGTGTGTTTCTGTTACTTTGAAGTAGTTAAAATAACTGTGGGTTTGGGATAGTACAGATCGGATTCCAGTATTACCACTCACAAATTTATGTGACTTTGAATAAGGCATTTGCCATGCCTGAGTCATAGTTCTTTATCTGTCAAGTGCAATTGTTACTAGAATTAAAAGGCATAATTTGGTTGTACTAAGCCACTCATTCACCAATTTGTATTAGTGCCCACCTATGCCAGGTCTGTGCCAAGGTCTATGGATGAAACAAAACTGTCTATGGATGAAACAATGAAAACTGTGGTAATAAAAGAGTGAGTAAAAACCAAATTGACCCTGGATTTTAGTGTAGTGAAGGAAACAGATAAATAAACAACATCTTTTGATGAGATCAGACATTAACAAACACTTGATCCAGTATTGGTTTCAAAGAAGCAGACTAGTAGCTAATATTTGTGGGCTTACTCTTTCCTAATAGAAGAGAGCTAAAATGAATTGATATAATGGATTATTTCTTCTCTGTTCACAAGTTTCATTTTTTTTTCTTTGTACTGGATTAACATAGCTATAAACCTCAGTAGGCAGACTTTAGAACTTATTGAATGAATAATATCCATTTCCTAAACTCCCTTACACAAAAGATTACAATGAGTCATGCTTTCAAAAGTGCCTGAGGATGGATTGATGCCACAAGACAGTTACACTGGTCTCTTTGGAACAGTTCCACAGACTGTTGGGTAAATAATGCAAGTTATATAAATCACATTGCTGCTGTGTTTACACAATAGGCCATAATTACTCCAAAGGAGTTCAAGTAATCTGATGCAAGAGCATTTCTAAATGATGTAAATACACTGTAATTTTAAATTAATCCAGTGAAACCGCCCCAAAAGAGGACAGGTTTGTGGAATTGAAGGAGGTAAGATAAATGGAATAAAATATATGCCCTGTGAAAAGTTTATGAGTTAAACTTCCCTGGCTTACAATGAACTGGAGTCAACTTAAAACACTTATAATTTAAAAAAGAGAAAAAAAAAGAAGAAGAACAAAAGGAGGAAGGACAAAATAAATGCTTAAAAGTATTACACAAATGTTTCACAGAATCTGAAAGTCAGAAAAGATCTAGATTTTAAGGAGGAACTGAAATTAGGAGAGGGAATGCTGTAAAAACCCAGAAAATTTCTCATGTCTGTCTTTTTTCCCCCTCGAATTGTCTAGCCTCTCTTTGTAAATTGACCCCTACTTCCTTGTCTGAGGATGATCTCATAGCTCCCCAGTTTCCCTGTCCCCAGGAAGTTATAGCAGGGGCTCACTAGGGTACATTCTTGTACATAAGGAGGTACTCCCAGAGAGGAAAGAGTTGTATCTACCAGAAGTGCTGTGACCTTGACAGGACAGAAAAATACACTTGGGAATTGAATCAGGACACATAGAACTGCTGTATAGACATCTATTCTTTTCTACATCTGGCAGGGGAACAGACTATCAAAAAAGGAATGTTGCCTGTTTTATGTTGATTCAATTTACCTTATAAAATTCTTTATTCTTTATGTATAAGTATCCATGTCTTGGCAGGATACATTGCAAAACAAATTAAAAAGAAAAAAATTTTAAATGCACAGACAGTAATTTTTTGGTGTTTCTGTTCACACTGTATATGCTCAAAAACAATTCAGTAAGTGCAAATTTCTGTGTTTGTACAGTGTCCGCAGAATTAACCTGTGAATAGATGAGGTAATTAAAAATTATCATGAGGTTACTATGAGGTTATCATTACAAATTTATATTCATTAATTACAGGCTTTATTACCTACCCCAAAGTGTTTCTGTACATTGTGATTTGGGTTACTTCCTGTTTTTCTGAGAAAAATTAGTACAGATGATTTTCATTATAATATGGATGAAAGACTTAAAAGCTTACAATTTATTAGTTTCTTCTTTAAAAAGAAGAAAATTAAAAATTTGATGGTAAAATAATTTAGTAAAACATGGCACATTACTTCTTCCTCTTGCACATATGTTTATTAACATAATAAAGGCTCAGAATGGTACTTCAATAAAGAAGTCTTTTTAACTTTAATTCAAACTGGCTTGAGCCATTTTAAGGCATTCTTCCACAAAAGAATGGCAAAAGGGAAATGATACAAAATGGGCCTTTCAATAAAAAATACATTGCTTTGTTGGAGGAGTTAATTAGCTCCATTCAAGACAGGAAAGGAGGGCAATCTAAACAAGCAACTTGTTCTACATCTGGTACATCAAACAGCAACTTGTTCATGGTAATTCTACTAAATAATTCCTTTCCATACATTCATTTGAAAACAGATATTTCTGAATTAGGGGACTGACATGCCTTGTCCAAAGTGACACAGTAATGAATGCTATCATTTGAACTAAAGACAAATTTTTTTCAATGATGACACTTATCCTCTTCATAAGATTTTATCCCTCTGAGGAAAAAAAAATGAGGGCAGGTGAAATTCTTAATGAAAGAGATAGAGTTTTGCTTTTCAGATGATCCTGTAATGATCAGTGTCTCCTAAAACAAATTTACATATCATGTGATTACGTAAAATCTTTTCATTCCTAAATTGCAATTTCTGCCAACCTCTAATTTTTTCTTTCTAAACACAGTTCCCTATTATTATTATTATTATTATTATTATTATTATTATTTTGTTTTATTTTACATCATCATCTACCCTGGGGTTCTCCCACCACCTTATCACCCGTGAACCATCTTCTTAGTCTTTTGTGCTCCTTCTGCTCCCACTTCCACTCCCATGCTTCATTCTTCAATTTTGTTGAGAGTTGGTTTTAAATTTTTCTTGTCTGTTTTTTGTTTCCCCTTTATCTCTATATAAGTGAGACAATCCTGTATTTCTCTTTTTCTGACTTATTTCTGCTACCATGATTCCTTCTAGCTTCATCCATGTTGCCGCAAATGACCTAAGTTTGTCCTTTTTTGATTGATGGATAATATTTCATCGTGTACAATATACAACAATTTTTTGTACCATTCGTCTGTTTGGGGGCATTTGGATTGCTTCCATACCCTAGCTATTGCAAATAGCGTTGCAATAAACATCAGGTACAGGTGTCTTTTTGGATTAGAGTTTTTGTCACCTTTGGGTAGAATCCTAGAGGTGGGATTGCTGGATCAAACGGGAGTTCCATTTTCAGTAGCTTTCCATCGTGGCTAGACCAGTTTGCATTCCCACCAGCAGTGTAGAAACGTCCGTTTCTCTCCACATCCACGCTAGCACTTTGTGTTTTCTGGTTTTTTTTTTTATTTGAGCCATTTTTACTGGTGTAAATGGTTATCTTCTTGTGGTTTTGATTTGCATTTCCCTGATTATTAGTGATCCAACCTCCAATTCTTAATTCACATTCAGATTTGTGCACAAAAGTACAATGCTATATACTTAAAAGGAGCTCCATGGGACACTCAAAACTGTGGAGAAATACAGTTGGCCACTGATCAATATGCGTTTCAACTATGCAGGTTTACCTATATGGAAATTTTTTTCTACCTGAAGGTTCCACAATCATGGATCGAGCCAATCTTGCATGTTGATGAATTTAATATGTAGATGCAGAACTCAGATGACACGAAGGGCTGAATATAAATGAGTTGAATATATTCTTCTGACTTTAGAAAAGAGGTGCCCCTATGGATACCAATAGCCAATATGGTTAAATATTGAGGAAGTCAAATGTTATACTTGAATTTTTGACTGCATAGGGAATCAGTGCTCCTAATTCTTCTACACTGCTCAAGAGTCAACAGTATCACAAGGGTCAGCAATTAGGAAGAATGATTAAAAAGAACCAAAAACTTAAAACATTTTATTGTCTAGATAGACAAAGTAAATCATCAAAAGCAAATGGATTTTCCAGTATCTTAAAACAAGGATTGCGGCCAAGCTTTGGTAACAACCCACTTGTTTATATTTCATCCTTTTAAAAAGATGGATAAAAGATCTGAAAGCAGTTATTATACATTGCCTTTCTGTTGTATTAATGATACTGAAGTGTAAAAAGTTAGATTCCCATTAACAGTATTCACCACACAGTGCAGAAATTTTGATATTTTCATGACTTCTCAATAGGAGTGACCAAACAGATATCCCACTGAATAATTTTTCTGACTCATTAGAGTTCCAGGCAGAGAAGGGAATGTCGATAGACCTAAAATAAAATTAATGTTATAAGGAATTTCTTGTCCTCATTCTAAAGTTTTTTCTTCTTTTCGTGCTTTCTTTCTTTCTGCAGATAAGCAAGTATATTTTAGGCAAGTCTCTTATCTTCCTGAATCTCAGAGTCAAGAGATTGCTTCTAGGTTCCAGGGTCTACTAAGAGTTTGACATTTATCATCTATTTTGAAGGATAGAGCCTTCATCACCAGAGTGAAGGAAGCTGGTAGTTCAGTTCCACCATGACTAAGTGACCTTACAACCTCTGATGTTTCAAGTCTCAGTTTAATTTCAATATAAAATGAGAATAATAATGGTGCATACTTTAAAACATTGCTAATAGCATTACAGAAATAGAGCATGAAAATATTTAAATCCAATTAAGACATTCATAAATGGTAGTTTCTTTCACTATCAAGGATGTTATTGTCCTATTTTTTATTACCTTTGGTGATACCTGTTGGAAATACTTGAAATGCTTCTTAGAACATATTGACCTTTATTTAATAGATATAAGTAATATGATTCAAATCAATGGAATTTGGAAAGACGAAGGGCACTTGTGTTTATATAAAATAAATAGTACCCAAGAATCAGGGTTGCTGAGAAATCTCTTGAAAAGTAAGAAAAATTATCAATGAAAAAATATAGATGATTTCTGTCTCTAGGATGTATGTTTGCTAAAGAATTCACTGAGTTTATGATAAAATGAATTGGCTGAAAAAAATAAGTTCATACCAAGGCTCTGTAATAGGAAATTTCAAAATTCCAAGAACAAAAAGAAAATTCTTTAAATTCCCAGGCAGATAAGTTTAAAGACATCCTCACCACTCTCATTGCTTAAGAAATTCCAAGGGCTTGGGAACTCTGTGTCAAGAAGGGGGATCAAGATAATACATATTTCTTACTGGAAGTCACAATTTCAAAACTTTTTTGAATAACAAGCCTTGTCAACCATTGAACTCTCTAAAACTAAATTTGAAGATAATATAACAAAATCTAAAGGAAAGAAAAATCTAGATCTTTCCCAGTTTCTTTCTTAAGGTCCTTCTGTATAATGGTATGTTGGTCTTCTATTTACAACTGCATTTGGCCCCCTCAACCTTTACTCCAACTCTGCTATCAAGAATCAGCATTGCTATTGGCATCACAGATTTGTCCCAGTATGCAGATAATGTTGAAGATAATTTTGACCTACCTCTCAATAACTATCAATTCATAGGTCAAAAATAATTCACATTTTAAAGTGGAAGATTGATTTCACTAAAAGTATTTCTTTAGATAAATAGTCTAAAATTTATGTTAAATCAAAGAATCTTTTGTTCAATTAAACCTTACAAAGGAGCTCACGGTAAAAAAGAGATAAAAGCTGAACTATTCTACTAGGAGCTGGAACATCATGGCTTGGCCCTTTCTGTTGCTCATTAACAAGTCCTGATTGGAACCCAGGAGTGGATTTGAGCTCTGCAAATTTTTTGACTCCTTGGGGAAATTTAAAGATTTCTCTCTTTGGATCAAGAAAGACTATCAAAGAGCCAGCTAATTCAGAGTTCAACTTGTCTCCATCCCACCGGTGCAAAATTGCTTTTACAAAATTATTATCTCTGTATACAGTAATATGTTTATATTTCTTCTAAGAAGGTTGTTGCGGATGTTACTAACACCGCTCTCTTTCTTGAAGAGTAAATATTTTCAGGTTTGAGAATCAAGAGCAGTTTTGCTTTACTAAGTCACTGGTTTGTTTTAACTTATGTATAACTGTTTTATATATAATATATGCATGCATTTTATTTATCTCTGCCAATGTTCTCAAGTCTCATTGGAACAATGTGAAAAATCAATGAAATTTTAATCACCCTTTCTTTGTATTTCTCTGCCCTATTCCTCTTTAAATTTCAAACATCAACAAGTGCTTAGGACATAGTAAAAAACTCTATGATTTATAATTTTATTAACTAATAGCAAATAACATATAAGATAGAAATGCATAAAAAAATTATCCAATAGAGACTCCTATGAATACATTGTATTAGTAAGCACAGCTTATGATTTCTTACTCCTAGTGCCTTTGAGCAGAAAGGGGTATGCCCGTGGAAAACTGTTGTAAGAAAACTAAGTGCTTGTGATAGCTGACTTCTAGTAAAGCTAGTGACAGTGAGCCATGAGTATTAAGTCTGGTAGACAAGAACTTAAGTGAGCTCAATTTTCAGAGCTTTCATTCGCTATCAAAAACTGTGTCCCTCTTGAGAGTGCTGTTCAAAGATACTTTCCCCACATGTTTGGGCAGAAAACGGAATATATCTAGAAGTTTAGAGGCCCTGGGGTTAATGACAAACACTGTGGATATTTCTTTCTTTCTCCTTCCTTTCCTTCTTTCCTCCTTTCCTCCTTTCCTTCTTTCTTTCTTTCTTTCTTTCTTTCTTTCTTTCTTTCTTTCTTTCTTTTCTTTCTTTCTTTCTCTTTCTTTCTTTCTTTTTTCCCTTTCTCTCTCTCCCATTCTTTTCCTTTTTATCTATCTTTCTTTCCTTTTTCTTTCTCCCTTTCTCTCTTTCTCCCTTTCTTTCCCTTTCTATCTTTCTATCTATCTATCTTTCTTTCTTTCTTTTTGAGGTACCACAAAAGATGAGAAACTCAGTGACTCAGTGACTTTTGAAAAGGAACTTGTCTTTGTTCCATAGTTCTGAAAACAAGAGTTTCAAAATCAAGGCTCTGTAGAATTGAATTCTGAGGGCTGTGTGGGAGGAGTCTGTTCCAGGCCTTTTTCCTTGGGTTGTCAATGGCTATCTTTATGTTGATATGGTGTTCTACCTGTAGATATATCTCTGTACCCAACTGCCTCCTCCTTTATAAGGATATTATTTTAGATTAGTGTCCATCACAGTGACTTCATTAAGTTAAATGAAGTGTGTTACAACATTTGGAGTGTGATTAAGTGTGTTACAATATTTGGAGTGTAATCAAGTTCGATTGCCTCCATGAAGAGTTCACCTCCAAATATTGTAACACACTGAATCCTAAGGACAGGTCTTGGGAAAATGGAAACACAATTCAGCATACAACAACACTATGAGGGACAAGCTCCTTTGCCTCTGTTCTGGACAAGTTCGGACAGAATTAGCTATGAAACAGAATGCGCAATCCTAAGTTCCCCGGGGGGTCAAGGTAAGGTTCACTTTGCTTACTTTCAACATTTGTGCTTGTCCCCTCCTATTTTCTCTTCTGTTTCTTCCTTTCTTATGGGTTTTTCTTGAAACCACTTTCTGAATAAATTACTTTCACTTAAAACTTACCTGAATGTCCTCTTCCAGAGAGCCTGACCTAACAACTGCATCATGCAATTTTGATTTTTAAAGATGCAAAATTTAAAGCTTCTCTGAAACTCAGAGATGATAGGTGGCAATACATTCTATTCTGTCTCATTTTCAAGTCTGCACCTCTTATTTTCTAATGCTTATTTTAGCTACATTATAATCATTAGAATCAAGTCATACCAACCTTTGGTAATTGAGTGAGTTGAGTATTTGCAGTTAGGTAACATAAACCTGGATTCTTGCTCAAGTCTCATCTGGGTCATCTTGGAGAATTCACTTTAACCCTTCAGCGACCCCTAAGATACATAAGAAAGACCAATGCTGACCTTGTTCAAGTCTATGGGTCTGGCCCTCCTTGCCTTGCAAACCGCAACTATTCACTCACCCTATCACTAGCCAATTCTTGTACATTAGGTATTGTCCTCCACTTTTAGCAAACATGTCAGACTCACTTATGGCTCAAAGTATACTTGCTTTCCCCTTTCTCTGGAAATCCTTTCCTCTAGAGACTTAGATAAATGAATGGTATAAGCTGTTGAACTCTCTACTCAGTCTGATTTATTCCATGCGGTCTACTCTAATATCCTGATCTCAGACTAACCATTTTACCTCCTTACGATGCTTTATTTTTTATGACAACATTTATTGATATCAAACACCAAAATGTGTACATTTTTGGTATGTACTTCCCCAATAACCTTAAGGACAGTCTGTCTGCTCCGTTGATAGAATAGTGCCTGAAATAATGTGGCTATTTCACAATCATTTCCTGAGTGAACATTGAATAATTAGTATGTGTCTACAGAAATATGAGTTCTTTGGGGACTTTATTCTTTAAACCTACAGAATCCCATTCTGTAACCATCTTCTACCATACCAGAGACTGACTATATTGACTAGACCCTGCCTATGTTGTGGTGAGAAAAAAAAAGTGATTTTCATTAAGTCACAACGCTAATATCTATCAAATAAAATGGGTCCATGAATCCTGGGTATATTTAATTCTCTCTTTGTTTTTTTACTCCATTTTAGAAGATGTCTGCCTTCTTGTAAATATGGCAACTGAACTTTCTGTCATCAAAAGTCAAGGTGTTCCAAATGCCTCCATTAGCAAATTCTTCCATTAGGAGAATGAATACTATATTGTGATATATTTATAAATTAGAATATGACATAGAAGTATCAAGGAATAAGACACTGCTATACATTTGATGGATGAATCTTGAGCATGTTATTTTGAACGAAGCAACCATATCCAAAAGACTCTGAGTTGTGTGTTTCCATTTATATGGAGTTCAAAAACAGGCAGAGAAAAAAATGATTATAAAATCACTAGACAATACTACTTCTGAGACTGGGAAGAGGCACATTAGATCCTCATGGGTCCCCATTAGAGCTGAAAATGTTCTGTCTGTGCAAGTGTGTACAAGTATAAAAACTTTCACAAGGTGCATGTAAGATTTCTATACTTTAGACTATATGTATGTTTTACTTTGGTAAAAATGCAAAACTGAACAAAAATGGAAGCATAAAATGTCAAACTACGCATAGGAATGATGGGATAGGACAATTGTAATCAGGATGACCTGGAAAATTCCAGAGATGTAGTGCCTCTGGGTAAAAGGCAGAACAGAGCATTTAGATGGGGATTCAGTCATCTCAGCAGTTGACAGCTGATGGGAGCATGGAATGAACCTCTGTCATCTGTCTGAAACCACCCCCCAAAAAGCTGAGCCATATAAAAATTTAGAGAAGTGGCTAGTTTTCTCCCACCCATTTGCTTCATTCCCACTTCTTGAATTTAATGAAGCACTTTCTTCTCAGATCTGGTTTGTCTCCCGACCACTGTACTTTCTCTCAAACAGTGAGAAGAGAAATGCCCCTCAAAATCAAATCCTGTTTGGCAGGAAAACAAGTTTGTTTACTGCTTTTTGTCTTCTAAAAAGATTATAGTAGAGACAGCAGGTTTTCTTTTCCTTTTTAAAAAATTAACAAGTCATCAAAATTCCAAGTCATTTGTGCATGAAAATACCCAAGAGAACCGAGGGCCTATGTCAGTCTTTATTAAAGAAACACCCATTCTGTGAGTGGTAACTGGAATTCTGTATTCTTAGGAAGAAAATGAATGTGCCAGACTGAAGGTGAGAAGACAAGTCACCCCCAAATTGGCCTCAGAGTCCTCAGGGACCAATTATAGATAAGTGATCTCCTTGAAAAGCTTTGATAAATGCCATTTCTGTGACGATGAAATCAAAGAATGAGATGGTTTCCCCAGCGTATGGAACATGCATCAAGCAGTGTAAGCATGCCTGGCAGATGACGTCATCTGAAAGTCTAGGGAGAGTTATGGCTAAGGCTGAGGATTGTTTATGGAAAAATGAGTTTCAGGGCTTGGCTTTGCTTAAGCACAGAGCCTTCTGGGCTGTGGGGACATTAGTTATTTTTTACAAAGTAGTTCTTGTCCTCAAGAGCAAGTGTCTTGATCCCAGCCCTCAGCATGGCGCTCAAAAGTTTGGCCTATCAGTTTTCTTCATTTCCTGTGGGCTTGGCCACCATTCTGTCTCAAAGGGCAGCTTTTCAAGCTACACCCTCCACTCACTTGGATGCTGGTACCTCATCCGAAAAAGGAAGCCAAGAAATACATGAAGTGTATATGGACTGGAAACAGAAAAAGGTGGCAAGAAATGATTTGGCTATTTTACAGCAAAGCCAGCTATGTTCAGTCACTCTCCCTAGGCACAGACAGCCCTTAAAAGCACTGAGTTGCCTCTCTCCTCTCTTAACCCTAGCTCAGGAACCTAGGACTCAGGAACCTAGGACAGACTACTCTCTAAACTCATTTTCGATGTATTTTCCTATTCCCACAAAATTCTTTATCAGATGAAACTAATGACTTGTCATTTTCTTCTTTTGTCAGGAGTGTTATGTAAAACTAGGGCAAGATGATATAAAAATTGATAACAGTTTTTAATGAATTCTTTGTTCCCAACTCTGAGAAGAACTCAGCATTTCTAGGATAAATTTGACATGATGCTGGCAGATTTGAACTACTGTTGATATTTGAGGAAATGACAGAATGGACTAGCATTTTGTCAGGAATGATGAGGGCAGCCATGTCAGGCAGGGTTTGGAGTTTTCTATCAAATATATCTTATCATCTGTGGTGTCATTTTCCCTCTTGGAAAATGTTTCTACTTTCCCCAAAGTAGTTCTGGTGAAAACAACACTAGAAAAGTTTTTATTGCTCTACTTATGTTCTTTTCTTTAGTCTCTGGGTTTGTAAATAACAGGAAATATCTGGGTGTGGATTCGAAAGAAGGGTGGAGGAATTTGCATTGTAACCACAGTGAAGTTATCAGGGAGAATCATGACTCTTCCTGGCACATCTTGGTGACCTTTCTCCATAGCAGACACTTGGTAATGATCACATCTGATGAGGGAACATGTCTGAGAGAGGGAAAGTGACTTCTTCCTCTTGCTTTAAAGGAAATGGTGGTGGGTATCCAGTGAACCAAAGTATCTCCTGCCCATTCAGGTCTGGCATCAGACTCATCATATCCCTTGACAAGAATTCTGGTCTTCCTCCACTTCACAATTTTCTATTCACTTGGCAGTTTTCTCCCATTGCAAGAGCTCCCTCCCTTTTCAGTTTTGAACAAAGTTGCTATCCCAGAGTTCTCTAAAGAACACAATGTGTCTAACTATAATTAGGAAGACTTCCATATCCTTGAGATGTCCATAGGTGGCAGTCAAGTCAATATGGTGCTTGAACCTTGTCTCAATGGTGCAAATTTTTGACTGAAACGTACAAAAACCACCTCTGCAAGCTAGTCCTGCACAATTATCTCTCAGCATGCCTTCCCAGCCCAACTTCATATCATTCCTGTGTGAGAGAAGATTAAAGAACTTTAGAAAGTTAGATGCTGTCTCCTTTGCCATTTGACAATTCTGTCACAGTTTTCTTTTTTGATAGAACACGGGATTTGTTAGAATTATTCTCTGAATTCTCTAAATTACAAAATATATTATCAGATACTTTGACCCTTAGTACCAGCTCTCAGTTCAAATATATAAATGCAACAGTCAATTTTTAGAATGGGAACATTTTTTGGCATTTGGGGCAGGGTAATTCTTTGTTGTATGGCACAGTCCTGTAAGTTATATTAGAACAGTATAATATCTGCCCTGCTCCCCTGGGGTTACTATAACCAAATATTGTTTGTTGCTCATACAATAAATAGTTGTTTCTCACAGTTCTTGAGGCAAGGAGGTCCAATATCAAGATGCTTGCAACTAGTGAGTCCCTTTTACTGGCTTATAGACAGCCTCATTCTTTTTGGGTCTTCAGGTGGCAGTAAGAGAAAGATCTGGGTGTTTCTTCTTCTTTTCATAAGTCTGTTACCTACATGACCTTATCTAAACCTAATTCCCCTCAAAGACCCTATGCCCAAATACTAAACCAATGGGTATTGAAGCTGCAACTTAGAATGTGGGGCGTGAGGGAATGAGGGAAGGGGATATGTCAACATTCAATCCTTAGCTACCTCCTTGGTCAACACCCACTAAAAGTCATCTGTGACATTAGCCACTCTGACAGGTGGATATGCTTCCAAGAGAAACCTGTAAGAAATTATGGGAAACAACAATATAGGGAAGAGAAGAATTTGAGTAAAGTTCTGGTTTCAGGTGAGGATTAGCCTCATCCTAATCCCAGAGAACTCTGGAGAGTAAACTCTACCAGTTTCTTGTGCCTTAAGGTGATGAAATCAGCCTTTGGAACCCTTATACTGCTCAGTCATTTGCTCAGCCATACCCCAAAAGGGAAAGAGAAAGTCAAGACATGAATCCCAGACACCTCTGAGGTTAGTAGCTCCAATCGTCCAAGGACAGTTCTCTGGAAAGGACTGCAGTTTTAAAGCTATTGGCAGCAGCACCCATAGCAGCTGATAAAAGAAAAACAGAGATCTGGGTGGAACTAAAGGTTCTATGCTTTTTTGGCATGTCCTCATGACTTTCTTCAGCTGAAACTCCTGACCCAGTGTGCTATTTTTAGAAAAGTTCAGAGAACTTCTGGTCACTGATAATCATAGACCTGTACATGAAGTTAAAAGTGAAACTCATGCCCAATCACTTTCCCTGTCAGAGGCAACATGGGAGAATAAACCCAGTGGCTGCTGTTACCTATCCCTGGCCAGAGCCACAAAGCAGAGATATTGGCAATAGTCATATTGTGCAAACAAGCCATGCTTGAAGGGAGGTGTGGGGCGGGAGTTGACTGAACTCTCCAAGCCAGCCTCCACTGCAGGATGAGTCTGTTACACATCTTATAGAACTGAGAGCAGGGAGTACATAGTAAGATTCAGTGACTAGTTCCTCATAACTCAATAGAAAAGTATCATGAACTTAGTGAAACTTTCATGCAAATTATTAATATGGTAGAGTGGAAAATGAACAGCACTGTCACCAACAAGCTTAGGTGTAAATCCTAACTTCACAGTCCCCAACCATGAGAGGTGGCAAGTTGCTTTTTCAAAGACTCATATATAAAACAGAGACAGGATCTCGATTGTGAGGTTGTTATGAACGCTAAGCAGAGCCTATCAGATGGTAGACCTCTATAAATGAACGTTCTCACACAAAATTATTGCTTCTTCTATAGAAATGAAAGTTAAAGGGAATTATTTGTTGTAATTTTTGTAGAGAGAGGGAAGAGACAAAGAGTAAGCACACATGCACTAAGTACTTTTGCTCTGGGTGTTTGAACACCTACTTTTTCATAAAATGCGGTAATTCAAAGACTGGGATATTACTATTGTTACTTTCCAGAGGGGAGACAGAATTTTTTGCTTTTCTTTTTCTGTAGAGAACAGATTTCTCTTAAGTTGCAATGAATCTAACTTCCCCCCAACCCTTGATTCCTGCAAAACTAAAGAGAAGTTCATGAAAATCTAGAATATACCAGTGCCACAGAGCTTGATAATCACTTTATTTATCATTCATCTAGTTTCTTCCAGTAAACTATGCCCACTATGGATGGATAGTTTGCTATATCAGTTCCACTTCCTCTGCATGCTAGGGAATGACCTTGGGGTTTGGGACCCTAAAGAAGCCCTAGAATGCCAAGTGATCTACTTTTCAATTATGATTCATAATAAAACTAGCATGTTTATTCTATGTTTCTCTAAAAATGACTCAGAATCCTCCTCATTCCTGTAGGCAAATACTACTTCTTCATCTACTTCCTTTGTGTAGTTAGATAGTTCTTTGGAGTGTGATGCATGTACATATCACACCAAAACTTTCTCTGCTCATGAAAACATGTACACCTATTTGCCAACAGTCTTGGAAAGTCAAAAGAAAAGGAACAATGGTGATAAAAGAGAAAAAAAAAAAGATCCAAGAACTTTGCTTTTATGACATTCTTTATCCATAACTCTTTGTGGTCCTTCTTCTGTGGCAATGAATTGTGCAATATCTCTGGTTCTGACTGTGTAAATTAGAATGTGAGACAGAATTTGAAGTTACAAGATCATCTAAGACAGATATACTTGGTCTTTTTGTAAAACTAGCCATAATTACAACATCTTGTAACATGACTTAGTAATCGAGAACTTAAAAAATATAAGTTTAGTTCTCGATTACATTCCAAGAACTATTCTCAGAACTTTGTATGGACTGTTTTCTGTACTTCATACAACAGTCTCATGAAGTTAGAATTATATTGTTAATATGCCCATTTGATATATGAGTAAGGAAGAAAATAGAAAGTTAAATAACTTACTCGAACTCAAGAGAGTAGGAAGAGCTGATATTTGATCAAGGGGGTACCTATACTTGCATACCAACTTTTAAATTCTTAACAGTGTTTCCTTTATAGGGTGTCAATTAAGAGTGAATTCTTATCACTTTCTTTTAAAAGGCAAGCATTTTATCTACCTCCAGTTCTGTATTTCAGATACACACTTTCTTGCAGATAAATAAATTGAGCTTCAATCAAGCTTAGACATGCAGTGGAACTTGGCAAATGAAATAAGTAGAGTATTTAAATTACATTTATTTTTGATACCTGCTGTATTAGTTAGCCTGCCATAACATCATGTCACCTAGTGTCTTAAAGAAAAAATATTGAGGCCGGGCATGGTGGTGCATGTCTGTAGGTGGCAGCCTAGGAAGCCATAGTCAGGGCCAGGGATCGCAGTTCCAGTCCCGCCAGGGGCACATAGCAAGACCTAGTCCCAAAAAATAGCTGGGCGTGGTGGCATGAACCTGTAATCCCAGCTACCTGGGAAGCTTAGGCTGGGGATTGCTTGAGTCTGTGGTACCGTGGGCAACGTGAGCCTGCAGTCCCACAGGCAAAAATAGCGAGACCTAGTTGCAAAAAAAAAAAAAAAAAAATTGAAATTTCACATTTTCATAATTCCAGATAGAAATTTGAGATCAAGATGTTGATGGGTTAGATTTTTCTGAGGGCTTTTCCATGGTATACAATTTCCACTGCCTCCTCCCCTAGCCTTTCCTAGTACACACATGTCCTTATGTCTCAATGTGGAAGCTAATCTCCTCCTTCAATCTCCACAAAGCATGGGAATAAGGCATACCTTGTATTAAGTTGAAAAGTCTAATTTCAACTTAATTACCTCTTTAAAGGTCCAATCTCCAAATACAGTCACATTCTTAGATAAAGGATAGGGTAAGATTTCAATATATAAATTTAGCCTATAGAATCTGCTAAATTCCTAGCACTATGAAGGCATTTTGGAAGATAATGCACAAAAGCAAATGAAGCATGCTTACTTCCTCTCTTCCATGGACCCATAAGTTCCTACATAACAACCTTACAGTTTATAAAAATATAAATATATAGAGTAATATAAAAATATAAATATAGAGAGCTGGGAGAATTCAGAAAAATGAGAGGTGAGCACCAGTTCAAAGGGTTGGTTACACCATGATTCTTATTAAATCTAACATTTGAATAAGTTTCCACCCAGAATTTGGTGTGGGGTTAAGAAGTAACAATGAATGATTTTTATCAAAGATAGTCTATGTCTAAAGAAGCAACAGAATAATGTGTAGTTTACTCATATTTTTCTTTTCCTTTGTGACCTTTCCTCACCTTCCTGAGTTAAGGTCAGATTCAATAACACTCAGATAGTTTTAAAAGGAAGATGATTACAGGGAAGATGACAGATAGGTCTTAGAGATGATTATGAACATGATTCTTGTTTATGTTCTCTCTCTCACACACACACAGCAATGCACACTATATATTTGTATGCTTGAGTACAAATATTATTATAAAAAATACGATTGAGAACAATATTTTTAAATATTATTTAAAAAATATTCTAGATATCTAAAAAATGTGACAAATAAGTAAATTTGGAAAGCCACTATAAATATGCCACTTCAAGTTACTTTCTGACTATTTTTTGTTTTTTCTAAGTTTTAGATATTTTCCTGGTTAAAACCAGTCCCTTCCTTTTCATACATATAACAGAGCATCAATTCTCAAAAACCAGTGCTGAATATAATCATTTAGTTGGAGACAGGTCATCAAATGAGGGCAATTCTGGGAGTACACATTGCTATAACTACATAACTTTTTTAATGAAAAGGAGACCGGCTTTTAGACTGCAAAGAACAGGGGCTGACAGAAGCTTTCTGTAAAGGGTCAGAAAAAAATTTTCAGATTTGCTGACTGTGCATTCTGTGTGTGGCCCCAACTACTCAACCCTTCCCTGTAGCACAAAAGAAGCCATAGAAGACACATAAATAAATGGACATGACTGTCTTCTAATAAAACATTATTTCCAAAGGTAGAATGTAGATGAACTTGACTCATGTTCATGGTTTGGGTACTCTTGGGTAGAAGATATTAGATATTTATTTGAATATTTGTTTGCCATATATACCTCTACTCCACAGTTTCAGTTCATCTCTCCAGATCCCTTTGCCATCCTCATTCATCCAATTTTCTGAAGGTGAACTTGACTTCCATGGATCTATCACTGGACAAACTGATCTCTCAGTTTCTGTTTGAGTTCAGTCAACAAGAGTCTCTATTACAAAATCAGAAGGCAACAGCAAAAAAAGAAAAGAAATAAAGAACAAGGCATGTATTCTGCTGCTTTCCCCAGGCTGGGTTAACACATGTTATGTGTTATGCCCCTTAACCAGAAGGTCACAGTTTGGCTCTGGTAGTTTCTTGCAATCATAGTTAGGCTTTTTCTGCATTCTGCTCCCATCCCACATCCCTTCATGCTTCAGGGTATGAATGGCTTCCTGCTATTGCTGACCCCTAAATAACCCCTATAGGTTTCCCTTAAGTTAAAATGATTTCTATTCCCCTTTCATTAAATAACCCCTTTAGTAAATTGCCCCAAATTATTATTCCATCTGAATGTGCCATCTGTTTCTCTCCAAGGAATTTGATTTAGTTTTCTTCTCTTCAAATAACTTTAAATCTTAGAAAGTACAAGATGCTACCATATGCATTGCACCAAAGTCAGTGGATGTAAAATAAATAAATAACATTGTCTAAATCTGACACAAGAGCGCAAAGCTAACCATGGTCACCAAGCCTCCCTTCCTACATCTGCTCATGTTAATATCCCTTAAAAACCCCTCATCACAAACAACAGGATCTGAGAATTCTTAGTTTCAAAAAACTGACAAGTTTGTGTTCCCTCTTACCCACCCCTACCCTGCCATATGTATTTCAGAAGTTAAAGCAATGCTAAAGCAAAAGTATAAGAAAGTCCAGTGCTTAGGATTTTTTTCCTAAATTACTGCTGTCATTTAAATAACTAAAAGTAGTTACCAATTTTATGCCAAACATATTTACAAACCATTTCAAAATAAAATCATCACTCTTCTCCTTACTCATCAGTGTCATGGTCATGTGCTTGGTTGGCCTATGGGTAATACAGGACTGCTCTGTAGCATGGAAGCCAAACTCTTCATCATGAAATTAAGAATTTATGATGAACTGATTTCCACCTACTGCTCCAACCTCATCTCTTTCCATTTCACTCTTCATACTTTGTATTTGAGGATCCCATGATCATGTACACTGTGAATGGGGAGACCTGGAATTATCTAATGTGATGACACTATTTCAGCCCTCCTGTGAAACTGTGTCCATTACACACATTACACTGTGTCCATTCCTCACACCTACACACACACACACACACACACACACACACACACGATCAATATGCAAGTTCAAGCCTGATTTTCTTCAAGTTTTTTGTTGGCCGTATGTTCCCAACAAGCCCTAACACCAACACCTGTTCACCAGGCTAATTCCTAGTATACTCTGAGCAACCAATCAGATATCTGGCCCTCCAGACATTTTCCACTAAGTGCCTTATCCCTTTATTCACTGCCCCTGCAGGCCCCTAGAGGTACATTCCACACTGGACTACCATCATTTTTGAAATCCTTCTATCTCACTAGACTGAAAGTCATAATAGTCAAGATAATTTCTTCTATGTCTTCTGTCACTTTGATTTGATGAACTCAATCATTTCAAATGCCTTACAGAATAACTTTTCTGAATGTTATAATACAAGTACCTAAAGTCACTTCTCAAAACATACAAAGTCTCCAAAAGCCCTTAACATTGTTCAGTGTTCAACACAGTTGTCAGACTCCTGATCCTAGGTACAAGTGCACAGGGTTTTTGCAAGGGTTTCTCAATATTTCAAGATATTCTCAAGAAAGGAATATTATCTTGAATTGTCTTGAATTGGGCAATTGGCTCAAGATACCCTTTGTTCACTAAAATTCCTTCTTATTTTGTAGCAGATTCTTCAACCTAACTGGCAGTGAACTAAGTGATCTGAAGGTATAATTAATTTTATCATTTTTAATTTCTACACATTGGGCACATCAATTATGTAATCTCATAGTGATTATAGTTCAGAAAAATGAGTAAGAATACAGATAGCACATGAATGTAATGAAAATTGAGGATCCTTATCAATGATGATCAGTTACTAAGTGGTTTCACTATTATACCCAACTATTCCATCAAACATAATCTAGGTGTAACCACAAAGTTGTTTTGTAGACATGATTAATATCTATAAATAGTTGGTCTTACGTGAAAGAGTTTATTCTCTATAATCTGACTGGGATGGATTGAATAATTGAAAAGCTTTAAAGGCAGATCTGAGTTTTCCCTGGCATGGAAGAAATTCTGGCTGTAGACTACACTGTCAGCCCAATCCATAGCTCATACAAAGACTTCAGCTTTGTATACTCAAGTCCTATGATTGTCAATCACATAAATAGATTTATAATTAATAAATGATAGATAAATAGATTGATAGATACATAGGTACATACATACATACATACATGATAGATCTCCTATTTATTCTGCATCTCTGGTGGGACACTGAATGACATCATTTTTGCTTGAGTTTTTCACTCTCTAGAGTAACTACATATTAACTCTGACCTTCTGGAAACAATGCTTAAAACCAGAAATTGTCTTTATTGTTTAATATTGTTCTTGTAAACAAAATTTGAGACTTAGTGTTCACACCTTGATAAGAAAGATATCTTTGCTGGTTTCCTGCTTCAATTTTTTCTATTTGCTTTGGCTTGTGCACTTGTTCTCCTTGCCAAATGTATCAACTGGAAAGAAACTAATATATTTCTGTTGACATATAACCTGACTCAGCAAAATGGACTGGTATTTGATACTCACATATATTGTCAAAATAGAGGAGTTGTTTAGAATCCTGAGCCCCTGGAATAATCAGGCTTCACAAAAACCATTGTATCAGGTTGGGCATGCTGGCGCATGCCTGTAAGCAGCAGCCTAGGAAGCTGCAGCAGGGTCCAAGGATCGCAGTTCAAGTCCCACAGGGAGCACGTAGTGAGACCTAGTTCCAAAAAAATATAGCTGGGCGTGGTGGTGCGCACCTGTAATCCCAACTACCTGGGAAGCTGAGGCTGGGGATTGCTTGAGTCTGTGGTACCCCAGGCAATGTGAGCCTGCGGTCCCACAGGCAAAAATAGCAAGACCTAGTCTCAAAAAACAAAACAAACAAAAACCATTATATCAGAATCATCAAGGTTTTTTTTATTATTATTAAAATGGGATTTCTTAAATCCCCATTTCAATTCTACTAAATTAGAATGTCTTAATTTTTACACGCTCATCATATCATATAAACGTGTTCATTTTTGAAAACCAAGGCCTGAGAAGTTCCCTAGCTGACTTGCAGAATGATTGTAGCTTTATATAAACTTTTAAATCGTGGGGTTCTCTAATGTATTTGAGAAATCTCTATTAGAGCTATCAGGACTCCAAATTTTACAACCCATTTGAAGGAACCTATAGTAGCTTGAATTATTGATGCCAACTTGCCCTGTCCCAGATCCTTGCCATAGCCGTGGAATATATTACCACCCTCCTTAACTTTGATGTTGGTCACGTGACCTGCTTAAACCAATAGAAGATATGACAGAACTAGCCTGCTGACCTTCAGTATAAAACATTATTGTGGTGATGACACACGAAATGACACACGGCTAAGTCCCTAATTGTATAAATGGGAAACTAAGGATCTATCAAACCAAATAACTTTCCTTGGGAACCTTAATCCAAAGGAAATTCTCAAAATGTTAAAACTCTTATGGCAAGTCAGAACATAAACATATTGTGAAAAGAGATTTTTAATAGCCTTCCTTTCAAACACGCAAAGTGGATCAGTATGTTCAGGTCAATGTAGTGTGGAGTAGCAGGATGATCCTCCTCCAGAAAATTTCACCATATCGTGTTAAGTCAAGGAAACAACTGATGTTCAGTGGGACCATCTTGTGCTCGGGAAGGTGGATACTTGGTGTCCTTCCATGCTCTCTGCTGACTTCAGCTCAGTTACTTTAAAACCCATCGTGCACTGCCTGCTGTAATGAAAATAAATACCACCAGATGCTTTTGTCCTGAGCAGGGCACTTTTTGAAATACCAACCATTAAGATTTATGCATTCACATGCCTTTGCTTAATACCCCAAGAGAGCATCTTATCTATCGGGCAATCATCCTTGGGAGATCATTTAAAAGGGGAGAGGAGAGTGGAGTGCTTTTATTACAGGAGTGTCAAATTAAGAGGCAGATTCGGAATTGTTCTCTATGTGTACTGTGTACATCCTGGATGATTGACTATATGGTAGAGAAGATTCTACCAAAGGAATTGACTTCTCATGATACCCTGAGGACAGATTTCTAATGCCTGCTTATGTCACAGATTTGAGTGCTTTGGGGTTTCAGTGTTTCTGAGAAATTCTATTTTGCAAAATATCTTGAATTCAAGCTCATGTACCCCCCCCCCCTTCACAGTTGCACAGTTGCGTGGTGGGTGCAAGGCTACTGGGTGGTCAATATTGCCATGTCCTTGACAAGGCTAAGATTGTGCAATGTTTTTAAAAAAAAGATAAACATGTTTCTAAGCACATTCCGTGCCTCATCTCTATGGCCCAGTTCCTGTTATCCATCAAGTAGGTTTTAAAATAGTCCACGTTTTTCAGTGCTGCAAAGTCAACAGCACTGGAAAGTTGGCAGGTACACTTGTTTAAACAAAGCTCCCAAGTTTTCTGCTGGCAGGTGTTTCCAGAGTTCTTGGAGCACAATTCTTTGGATAGGATATCTGCCAATATACATAGCAACAAGGGGGGAAAGTGTTTTCCTTTACCACAGTGGAGACACTGAAATGCCTTAGATGCAAAGCTGGATTTTCAGTTTGGCTGATTTTGGCTTTGAGTCAAATAAGAAATAAGAACAAAACCCAACATCTCTCTATAATTTTGATAGGCTTCAGAAAGAACTAGGTCTCTTATCAAGTTGGTGTGTGCTCTTCTTCTGTCTCTAAAGAATCTGACCCAAAAAGTTTGGTAGCCTTCTTGTCAGTTCCCTTAAATTCCTGACTATCCCATTCTCAAGCTTTCCCATTAATTCTACTTGAAATTGAGGCTGGGGGTTGTGGGTTTGAAATTTAATATTTAATTATGAAGGCAGAGCAGCTAAGACTTTATTCTTCCACCATTAGCCCCTAGCTATTGATTTTAGTTATTCTTAAATCCAGTTTTCCAAAATTGAAACCTGGGACTGATTTAAAAGCACATGACTAGTTTTGTAATATATTCCTCTGCAGTTGGGCTAATTCATATTTGCTGCCATTAGATTCGTTTCCTTAGCCATTCAATTAAATTCAACATTGACTTTCAACATTGGTGCTGGATCCGATGAGAGAGAAGTAATTCCTTGTCTCTCATCCTGAAATGAATGAAAATAAATAGATTTTCTTAAGCAAGACCTAAGTCTGAAGTGGAGAAATATAAGTATGGAAAGTAAAAGTTTGTGAAGTAAGTTTTTATAACTGAAAGGAAGTCAAAATGCTTCTGATTTAGGAGGCATTTATCAGTCATTAAAGTACAACAGTGATAATTAAGAGTTTCAATTTCTACCTTAAAATCTTAGACTATTAGACATCGGTAAAAATTTTCACTTTTATTTACTTACTAGTAGCAAATACAATGAATTATTTCAGTATTCACTCTTACTTTTTCTTTTATCACTATTTCATCTCCTTTACATTATCATTGGAAGTCTCTGGACAATGTTCATCCTTTAGTAGTGCTCTGAGTTTTAAAGAGTCATCAACACATATGAGGCTATTATCTAGTAAGTCCATCAGTTTCAGACAAAAGGACTGGTTATAAATTGCCAGGTGGAAAAACATTGTTTTTTTCTTCATATTAACTTTGGCTACAAAGAAAAACTCACATTGATCAGATTCTATTTGTTTATTTAAAAAATTCTTTTTATTGATTTGTCATATTTGTGTTTGCTGGTTGGTTAAGTTGATGTTCAGTTGTTCGTTGTTTGGCCCGTTGGTCTCTTCCAATATCTGGTGAATGTTTGGGTTTTTTTTTTTGCATATATATATGTATATGTATATTTATATTTATATTACATTTGTCCATTATTGTGTACCCCGGGGCTTTCCCGCTTCACTAACATTTGTTAACCATCCTGATCTTTTGTGCCCTTCACCACCTCCCCCACCTTTTTCCCCCTCCTCCTCTCTAGCTCCATGGTCAGTCCCATTGGTTGTTTTCCTTCTATTTTATTTGTTTTTCCCTATAGCCATCACATAAGTGAGACCATCCTGTAAAAATATGGAACGCTTCACGAATTTGCGTGTCCTCCTTGCTCAGGGGCCATGCTAATCTTCTCTGTATCATTCCAGTTTTAGTATATGTGCTGCCGAAGCGAGCACTTGATCAGATTCTGAATTGTTTACCTCTGAATGAAGTATAAAGAAATAGCAGGAGTTAAAAATATAAAAGTTTTATCAGAAAAACTGCAGTTCAAATTTCTTCTTTGCCAGAGACTTGTAGACTGCTAAAAGACGAGGCTCCTGACTCAACAATAGTTGAACCTGGTGCTGCTTTTTTCTGTGAAACTGACTTTGTTCACTTGATGACAAAATGGTCAACATGAGCACCTGTGGTGCAGAGAATTAAATAAGGCAGTGTGTGTTCTAAGTGTCATTAAAAGCAACTCTACTTGACAAGAGTCACAAACTTTGAGAAAACTCTATCTGGCTGCAATCTTGGTGTAGCCATCTTTTAAACTCTCATTGTTTGATCTCATGAATAGCACATATTTGCTGCAAGAAAAACTGAGAAATATAGATAAGTAAAGCACTGTCATTTGCCAGGAATAATTACTGCAGAGAATTTGATTAAATCTTTTCAGATTCCACCATGAAGCATCCAGGTGCTATCATATTGTTCCTCAAAGTCTTAATTTCCACCTCCAAGCATATATCTCCCTGCTCTCTTTCATATATGGAATAAAGAAAGCTGTGGGAAATTTGATTTCTGGGAGATAATTCAGGAGGAAAAATCCTGAGAAGAATTTGGAGGAAATGAACTTTTTTGTTTGTTTGCTTTCACAAATGATGAAATGTTGTGAATTCCAGGCAGGATATTGTTTTCTGCCAGATGATTTTTGGAAGAGGCAATAGTGCTAAGCCAAGAGTTTCTCCCAGAAAGATAACATGCCTGGGGGATCTCTGATGGGTTAGTGTCAGTAAATATGATGAATCAATATTGTTTCACTGTTAACTCCCAAGTACTGAATTGGAAAGAAATGATATACCAATAACTTTTTTTGTAAGTTATCTCCATTTTTCTTTGATTCTTAAAAAAAAAAAATTCTAAGAACGTTTTGGCATCTTTGTGGATCTTATTATCAAGAAAATCTGAACAATTATTTTCGAAAGGTTCCTCCATAAATCTGTATCAGCAATGACTGAATATAGTATGTAACATGTTGCATCATTATATTTGTAACAGCAGTAGTATAGTAAACATTTAGGGGTGTTTTGTTTGTGCGTGTGTCCCCAAGTTCCATTTTAAAGATAAAGAACTGAAGTTCAGGGGGAATAACTAAAGCATTGAAACTCCTAAAGTTAGTGAGTGGTGGAAATGGAGGTTAAACAAGTCTATGCAGGTCAGACACCATGAAACACTGGAAACAACTACCTTTTGTGTAAGCATAGGAGCCCATACACATTAAATACTGTTCCCCAAACACACAGTCAGAGCAACTACAAATAAGGGAAATGTACATTATTATAGAACGGTTTTAATTTAGGATTTTGTATTGCATGGGATGCACCTCGAATGAAATGCTATGGTTCTGATACATACTTCTTTTTATATATACACACACAATCATAGATTTATACACATAAACATATACAAATATGTATGTGCACATGCATGCATGCATGTGTGTGTGCATGTGTTATATTTGCATGACCCAGAAAAAGAAAGGGAAAACATCAGAGGGTCCTTAAAATCCCAGATATGGTTCCTCTAAGAACCGTAGATTTGACATGTATCACAGGTATGGGACTAGAATATAGGGACAAGATCTAGCTGGAGAGGAAGGTAAAGGGAGGTAGTTTCCAATGATTAACAGCCAAAAGTTTTTCCTTTTTATACTTTATAAACTTTTCAATCCCTTAAAGAACATAATGAGTGTCATAAGGGAATGCCTAAGAGCACATTAATTTTTTGACCTCTTGCCCTGTATCCTCTCTTCATTGAATTTCCTTTAATTAATGAATTTATTTATTTAGAGACTAAGTCTTGCTATTTTTGCTCATGGAACCGCAGGCTCACGTTGGTCGGGGTACTACAGACTCAAACAATCCCCAGCCTCACCTTCCCAGGTAGCTGAGATTACAGGCACACACCACCACGCCCAGCTATTTTTTGGGGGGACTCAGTCTCACTACATGCCCCCAGCAGAACTTGATCTGCGATCCCTGGCCCCAGCCATGGCTTCCTAGGCATGCGCCACCATGCCCGGCCCTGAATTTCCTTTAATTAAGAGATGGGGGGGATAATACATAAGTAAATGTGAATGGATACTGGAGTACAGTGGTGAGAACCCAATAAGGGCTAGGTATACATGCCTATGTGTTTTATATATTGAAACACTTCCCAACACTCCAGCAAAATTGATACAATTATCCCCAACTTCCAGTTAAATAAAGTGGAACTAGAAAAGTTAAATAACTTGACAAATTAGTCCATCTATTAAAATATCAGTGTTAGACTTTTCCCTAGCCTTTTGTTTGCTATTCCTATATCCCATCTATCAGTGAGGTAATATGTCAAAATAAGCTGAGAGCAGACCAGTGAGGCAGTGAGGGAAGGGGAGGGGAGAGGGATAACCAGGGAAGGGAGAAGCACAAGAAGAGTGAGATGAAGGCTCACAGGCAATAGGGTGAAGGGAGAGCCCTGGGAATGCAATGTTATAATATATACATATACATATCTATCTATCTATATATATATATATAAACATGTAAACCACACAATGACTCATTAAAATAAATAAAAAATAAAATATTACGATACCAGCACAAATCAAAGCCTTTCTGCTACACTGGGAAGAGAAGACATAGGTTCTGTACTTAATCTGCCCAATTTCATACCCATAGCAAAATTTACTTGAACCCTCTTCAGTTTTACTTTCCACTCCTCCCACAGAGTGTTACAGATGACCACAGTGCCTGTGAATTTTCTTCTTAGGACAATGGGTGACCAATGTGTTCCTTCTCCTTTGATCCATGTCACTGGTACTTTATAATATCATGAGAGACATGTATCCACTCAACAAATACACGATGAGGACTAGTTTTGTTCCAGTCATTACAAGAGGTTATTTAGATGGCATCTGTTAGATCTTTAGAGCTTACATTTTGATGATGTGATAAGGCCCTTGTAAGGTAAAGGTCCAGGGACAATAAGAGTTCATAGAATGGAGCTCAAATCTAGGAAGATCTTGTGAGCTAAGATGAATTTTAAGCTGAGTTTGAAGAACAAGTCAGGCTAAGAGAGAAGAATGAGTTAATGGCACAATACTGGATATTTGAGTTGGGTAGGTAGTTTTGGGTTTTGGTTTTCACTGAGGTAATATTGCCTCACAATACTGTATATGATCATAGGTATGGAACGACATCCTTTCAGATGCTACAACACTACACCTACTACCAAAGCACCAGTAGTCCTCCACAATACTCTATTAGGCCTGCCACTCTTCACCCTTAACTCTCCCCATCTGGTAGCCTCAGTTCTACAGTCAAGATGTCTAGGATTTGTTATTGTTTTGGTTTTGTCTAAATCTTTGCTTTGTTTTTTTATATTCTACATATAAATGAAACCATTTGTTTTCTGATTTATTTTGCTTTGTACTATCCCCTCCACTTCCATGCACATTGCTGCAAAAGTAAGAGTTCATCTTTCTCCATAATTTAGTATTTCATTGTGCATATATGTCACTTCAATCTACTAATCTGTCTTTGAGCACATAGGTTGTTTCCACAATGTGGCTATTAAAAATAGTGCTGCAGTAAACATGAGTGCATATAGCTCTTCAGATTAATGTTTAAAACATGGATGGAACTAGAAAGATTCATATTAGCAGAAATAAGCTGAAAAGAAAAAGAAAAATACAGGATGGTCTCACTTATATGATGGATATAGGGAAAAACAAATGAACAAGAAAAAATAAAAACAACCAATGGGACTGAACAATGGAGCAAGAGGAGGGGGAAGTAGGCGGGGGAGGTGAAGAACACAAAAGATCAGGATGGTTAACAGGTGTTGTGAAGTAGGAAAGCCCTGGGGTACACAATAATGCAACAATGTAACATAAATATAAATACACATATACATGCAATTTTTTTTTAAATTTAAAAAGCAGATTAATGTTTAAATTTTTCAGATATATGTTTAGGAGTAGAATTGCTATATTGCATTGTTGATCTATTTTTAGGATTATGAAATCTCTATACTAATTTTTCATAGGGGTTGGACCAGTCTGCATATCCACCAACAGTGTACAAAAGTACCTTTTTCTTTATATCTTCACCAATACTTGTTTCTGGTCTTTTGGATATGGATCAATTTCACACATGTGAAATGCTATTTTATTGTGAATTTGATAATAATTTGACCATTTTTTTTTTCATGTGCCTGCGGTTATATGTCTTCTTCTATTGATGTCTCGTCCATTTTCTAAATTGGGTTATTTGTTTTCTTGCAAAAACCCAACTAAAATAACTCTGAGGGGTGGATCAATTTTAACCTGAAATTTATATATCATGTGGTGAGGGGGGAGGGGAGTTAGATCTCCTTGTTTAAAAACAATGCAAATATCAAATTTTTACTTTTACAATTTGTTAAAAGCACGTGAATAGATAAACACATGGCATTGGGAAGAGCCTTGTGAAAGAGAAGAGTTCTGAAATTTAAGCTGCATTAGTAAACTCTGTCAATGATACTATTTCAAGGATAATAACAAAATCTCTCAATCCAGAGTCTAGATATGCTTGAACTTCCTGTTTTCAATTTCAAAAGTTTCCCCATTTGAGAAGTCTGGGGAATTTGGAGGTGAGAAAGAAAGCAAGGAAACATAATACAGATCTCTGTATGTATGTGTGTCCTTTAAACTGTAGGCCACTGAAGGAGGTTTTTTTTTTTTTATGATTACTTTTAATATACTGAAGATTTCAACACCTTCTTAGCAAACAATAGCCACACAGACCTGAAGTAAATATCCAGAAAGGATGTGGTCTTTCAGCACTTCTATCTGAAAAACACCACAAAGGAACTTCTTGTGTTAAAGTAAACCAACAAATAAATCTTTTTTCTAGAGATGCAAGTTCTCTGAACTGATTTTATTTGAAGTCCAACTGTTCAACTATAACTAGAGAGAGAAGAGGGACAAGAAGGGGAGGTTTGGATAAGGAAAGAGTATATTGTTCAACAATTAAACTGGCTCTCCAAAAGGAGAAAAAAAAGTCCCAATGCATACCAGTTTCTATGGTACTTTTATTACAATCGATTTCAATCAACTGATCTGATGTCATAATGGAGAGTGGGGAGGACCTGGGCAAAATCAGTTCTTGAAGGTCAGTGAGATCCATTTAAGAAGAACCATGGATGTAAAGTTTCTGTGGTCTGGTTGCTGCCTCCTTATGGAGTTACCAGACAGATGACTGTTTAAAATGCATCTTGAATGTGAAAAGCAGGTGTTTTCTTTGCCTTCAATGCCTATAATAATATGCAGGGCAAGGACTTCAGGTCCCACATGTTTTTGAGCTAATTTTGTTGGATTAAAAGATATCCAGGCCCTTGTGAATAGGATTGGCCAGGGTTTTGTGAATTCCAGATGGAATCTTGGCATCTTCCTCATAAAGTTTTGTTATTTAGCAGCTGCAATCTTCAGAAACAGAGGCATCAGAGATAAAGGCTCAAACTTAGAAAAAGTTATGAAATGCTATAAGCTGTGACAGTTTTCACCAATCACTGCCAAAACATAGTTTATATTTGAAAATGTGTGGTTAAATAAATTTTTTCACAAAATTGGTTGACTGGTGAGAATAAATGAAGACATCGTTTACGTATGTAGAGAGTATGTGCAACTTACAACATAATTTTACTGAATTTATACGCACCTCAGCTTCCTTCCTCCCTTCCTCCTTCCCTTCCTCCCTTCCTCTCTTCCTCCATTACTTCCAGCATACTGAATCATTACAAAGTTTTGAATCTAGTTATGGAACTAGATGTTCCTGGCTAGAATTAGATGAATTAGATTAATAGGACATGGTGTCTATTTTTTTTTTTTTTTTTTGAGACTAGGTCTCGCTATTTTTCCCATGGAACCACAGGCTCATGTTGCCCAGGATACCACAGACTCAAGAAATCCCCAGCCTCAGCTTCCCAGGTAGCTGAGATTACAGGCATGCACCAGCTATTTTTTTGGAACTAGGTCTTGCTATGGGCCTCAGGTGGGACTTGAACCACAATCCCTAGCCCTGGCCGCTTCATAGGCTGAAGCTTACAGGCACAAGCCACTGTGCCCAGTCTAGGACATGGTGTCTAAATGGAAGGAACACACATTGAAAATAAGGATGTAAGTGGAAATAATGTTTCAAGAACTGAGAAAGAAGATGATGTCAAAGCATGAAACAAGCATCATTTCTGACTGGGTAAAGAGGTCAAGAAGAGGCATCAAGGCAGAGAATGTAAAGTCGAAAGACAGAAGCTTAAAAGGCAAAAATCCTGATACCAAGATAGGAGAACATGTGCACACAGGTAAGGAGGGATGGTGGAAATCCATTGTAAAGGCAGTGCAAGGACTTCTCTTGCTTGGTGATTTGGGACAGAACTTGAAAGAGTAGTCTATATAAATAGATGCCAGAAGATGCCTCATCATGAAAGATTTTGGAAAACCATGTCATGGTGTTGGCATTTTACCCTGCTGTTTTTGAGGTGTCATTTGTGGGTTTTTAACTATGGCATGGCATGATCATTACTTGGTTTTGTCTTGTGTTGTTCTAGGGCTGTTACGTGAAGAATGGATTAGAGGATAAGAAACTGAGGCAATGAAGATAGTTAAAAAGAGTAATGGACTTTGATGATGCCACTGATGTGGAAAATATTAAGAATGGGCAAAGCAAAGGGAAGAACTTAGGAATTTTAAGGAGAGCAAATAACCTGAATTTTGTTACCATTTTAAAATGGAATAAACAAATGGTTTAAATTGCCTCCAGGGATCTTGTTAGGGGTAAGAGGAAGGGAGGGCATTTACTGCACGGTAATAAAAAAGGGGAGATATGTAAAGTCAAAGTGGAAGGAAGATAACTAACGGAGAAAAACTCAAAAAACAAATACAACAGCAAGGATTGCTTTCCAAAGTACTTGGATATAGACAGGATTCAAAGCACGATTTGTAAAAATGACATCATTTCCTTGTAGCAATTACTAATTTATAAACATTCATACATTTTCTCACTTTGATTTTGGACTTTACATGCACTTGGGGAGAGAGGTACTATTAACCCAAATTATAAAATATAGCAAATGAGATTCAGAGAAACAGAGAGATGTGCCCAAGAGCATGTATTGGTAGCAGACATGGGACAGGGTGAATAAAATATTTGTAGCCTAGGTTAAGATGGGAGGATAGAATGAATACCCTGCAAAGCTTAATTTTCCTTTCCCTCTAGAGCTTTTTCCTTCATTGGCTCCATGCAAGTTACCTCTAACTCTGTTAGGAACTATTTCACCAGGTGTCCATTTCATGGCACTTCAATGGAAACTTGAAGGTCTTATTTGAATTAGCTAAAATTGTGTCCATATGAGCAAAACTGGAAAAATTCCTTGCTTTAGAGGATTTTAAAGTATTGGTCATTCCATTTGTCATCACAAATCCTGAAAGTGAAGAGAAAGGAGCAAATGCATTGTCATTTTTTTCCTTTTGGTGAAAAAAAATGAAAAACAAACAGAAAACCTGCCCTTTGGCTCAGGTTAAGGGACAGACACTGACCCCTGATATTTGATTCAAAAACTCTAAAATAAAAGTGATAATATAAGCCTGAAGAAAAAAGTCAAACCAAGAATATCAAACTTTCTTTTGCATAGGAAAAGGACAGCATTTGTTCTGCATAGGAGCACAACATAAAGTTATTAAAAATTCAATTATAAATTAAAAAGCAAAGAAAGTAGTGTGTTTTACAGTTTTGCAGATGACATGAAGCTGGAAAATCTATGTAAATGTTATCTTGGCTTTTATAAACTCTACCAAGCAATCAACATCTTCCTACTATTCTTACTAAGAGCTTTGCCCTTTGGCTACCAATAAAAGAAATTTCTGTTCATAGAATATTTATGCAGGAGGAAAAATATGTATCATTCTCTCTTCCTAGAACAGAGAAAAATACTGAGACTTTGCCTTCTAAGTATTGTTATTCAATACATCTTCTTTTCAGACTAAATTTCAAAGCAATGAAGTTCAGAAATACTTATATTTGACACAACTGATCCTGTCCTTCTTGAAACACTTATTTTCATTGATGTCCAGGACACCTCAATTTCTTGATCTTCCTATCTCCTCCCAAAAAAGAAACCCTTCATTAGAAATTCTCCTCTTTCCAATATCAGGTCAAGTCTCACAAATCTGCTTTTCTCTCCCTTTTTATTTCTCAATTCACATACCAGTTGACTGTGTTAAATTCAATGCTGCAAATATGCTAATAGATATAATAAATATGTTAATAAATAATAATATATGCTAATGAATATCAAAATTATATCATTTATTCTGATTTTTTTCTATAACATCTGCTAATATAACCAGCATCCAATAATGACAGCTCCATTTAAGATGGCTTAAGATATCTTCAGGTTAAAGTCAAAATGTTAGATGGAATCCTGATTTCCCATTCACTTCTCTTTCCAAGCTTACCAACCCTCACATCATCACCATCTTATCACTCTCCCAATTGTTTAGTACAAAACCTAAGTTATTCCTGATGTATCTATTTCTGTAACATCTCAGATACTACACCTTAATAGTCCCTCTTTGCTCTAACTTCCTAAGACTTTCTGAAGTCAACTACCTGTCATCTTTATCATTCATCACATGGATGTTGCAATCACTTTCCAATATGTCTCTTGACTACCTCTCTTGTTTCCCATAGTTTATCATCCCTCAATTTAGAAAGAAAATTCTCTTTATCAAATTTGAAGGAAATAATGTGATTCCTCTTAAAATAAAATCCAAACTCCATGACTTGATATTTAGAGTTCTGCATGACTTGAAACTTATTTTATCTAAATTGAACCAGTTTCATCTCTATAGAACTGGTTTAAACCATCTTAAACCAATTTGAGTTTACTTAATTTGCGCTCACTTGAGCTGGTTTGAGCAGGTTTGGGAAATTATAATGAGTTTAAGTTGAACCAAACGAGTATGAGTCTGTTGATCCAATTTTCAGTGGTATAAAATAGTTAGAAGCAGTCAGAATTTGTCTAGTTGACTGGAACCAGTATGATTCAGTTTGAATGGTTAGAAGCAGTTTGAGTTGGTTAGACATTGTTTGAGCTGGTTGAAACTGATCTGTACAGGTTTATATCTACAGTAACCAGTTTGAGCTATTATTGGTTTTATACACTTACAATAGCTATTTAATCTAGTTTGAACTACTTTGGGCCATTTTGGTTCAGTGGGAACTATTTTGAGCCAGTAGAAACTAGTTTTATCTGAATATAATAGGTTCTATTCATTTAGAACTGGTTTCAACTGGTTCAAGCTGGTTTGTACTATTTTGAACTGGTTTGAGATTTCTGAGAAAGAAGTACAGTGACATATCTCTTACATTTCATGATTCTTAAATATATAAACATTGGAGGATATTATTACAAGTTTTCTAATTTACCGTACTTTGAGTCATATTATCAGGAAGTCATGGGCCTTTGGTTCTTCAGATTGATCCCAATTAATTAATTAGACTTGGGTCAGATTTCTAAAATGAACATTGTGTCATTGTTGTTCTTTGTACAACTTGTATCTAAATCTACTGTTGAAATGATGTTTATGACATATGGTTTCCTCTGTAAAAACTCATGAAAGAAAATTCTTGTCTCAGCATCAGATAGAATTGCTCAACCAGGCAGTTTTAACATTATATACAGTGTGAATCACCCACCTCTAACTTTCCTTTTTCTCATTGGCTTGTAGAAACTTAAAATCAAGTCTACAGCACACCTTTAGCAAACATGCATGATGGTGTAGTGTGTTCTTTATTCTTGACTCACCTCCACTTGACTTTTTTTATCCTTTGTTTGCTGTTTCTTACATATATTGCTTTAAATCTTTCCTGGAACAACATGGGTGTAAAGAATCCAATTATTCCCACTCTTAATCATTAGACAGACTTTGGATATATTCAACTAGTAAAATACCTTACAGCAAAGAGGAGTCCTAGCTAATATGCTCTCAGTGGTCTACTGAAAACATTGTGTGAAGAAATGTTGTAACAAATTACTTGAATAGAATTTCAACTTTTGACTCCAGAACTGGTCTAACAACATTCTGTGACTTGGCACATCAGTGAACATAGTAGAAAATAATAGGTCCAGTGCATTTCCAAAGAATTATTGAGGAAGGAATTTAGAAAATGTCCTGTAATTTTAATTCTCTTTCCTTTCCTCCTAATCTTGTTTGCTTATGCATACACAGGCATAAAATTATATAAAGGTTACAGAACTCCAAGATTTGATTAAAATATTTCTGGCTTTCTGGACATTTACACAGAGCAAGCTCTCTCTTCTCACTGAGTTGAAATTCACGTTACACTTAGCTATGCAATAAGGAAATTCCTAATAAATATTGGTTGTCGTAATCTACTTCACCTTGGATAGTCAAAGTGAAAATATTTAGAAGCTTGCAGTTAATACATTACAGATGAGTTTGCATTTCATAGTAGGTATTAGCTGTAAGAGTACATTATAATTAGTGCTTCAAGCTTCCTAGAACTATATAAAATATCTGAGTCAACCAGAAATGAGCTCATATTTTTAATGATTTAGGAGTTAATGAGGGAACCAAGAAATTTACCCCTCCCCCCATTTTTACTGAATATTGGAAAGATGGAAATAGCACAGGCCTCTGTTTCTGATAGCCAACATAGAGAGGAAAGAGGTAGGCCTCAAAAAGCTTTGGGATTGTTAGTGGCGTATCACATTGTAGTTAAATAGACCTGACATTATATTGGAATATTCAAGTTAGTCTTTCTGTGTCTGTTTCTCTTTCTATAAAGTAAGTATGAGCACACTATCACAAAGCATTGCATTAAGGATTAAATAGCTAGTCTATAGAAACCCTTAACTCTAAACAACATTAGGCCGGGCACGGTAGTTCTTGCCTGTACGCTTCAGCCTATGAAGCGGCCGGGGCTGGGATCGCGGTTCGAGTACCGCCTGGGGCCCATAGCGAGACCTAGTTCCAAAAAATAGCTGGGCGTGGTGGCATGCGCCTGTCATCGCAGCTACCTGGGAAGCTGAGGCTGGAGATTGCTTGAGTCTGTGGTACCCCGGGCAACGAGAGCCTGCGGTTCCACGGGCAAAAATAGCAAGACCTAGTCTCAAAAAAAAAAAACAAAAACAAAAACCAAAAACCAAAACAAAACTCTAAACAACATTAAAATATCTAATATAGTAGCCTGATTTTTAATTCTACTCTGGATGTTGCCTTAAGAAACAGATTTACCTGCATTGCTTATTAGGATATGTAACAGAAAATTCAGCCCAGGAGGAGGCATTTATAACCATGATAGCCATCATCATCATTGCTGATTTCATTCATCATGGAGGGAGCCAAGGGTCAACATGGTATGTAATGAACCAGTCCCATTTGTCCTACTAAAGAGTTAGGACTTATCCCAGAACTTCTAGAGAGTTCTAATGGAAAGAACAAAATGATCATTTTCTATTATACATTTTATTAAAATAAAATGATATTTTGATATTAGATGCTCTGAAAAAATTATCTGTCCTTGATAATTAGCATGTTTTTGGTAAAATTTTCATTTCTTCCCTTTTTATCTGAAGGCATGTAAATATAATTTCAGTCATATGGGTTTGTATGACTGTGGAGATCATGCCTAACTCAAACATATGGAAATTATTTTAACTTGAAAGGATTTTTAAATCAACAGATGATTTCAGCTTTTATATATGCAATTATTACAAGAGCCAAATTGTCCTATTTTTTAATGCAAGTGCAAATGAAACCAAAGAGTTATTTTAAATCATTAAGTCTAAAAATGGAAATAAAACAAATTCAATTAAAGTATAGTATTAATGATAGCTACACATGAAAATTAAGAATGTGCTAGAATTTCAAAATAGAAAAAATAAGACTCAAGATATCATGAACTATTTTTCATTTCTATACATGATTGAAAGTTATTAATCTTAAAACAGTACAATAATACTAAAGTGCTAACCTAAGTGATGCTCAGAGTTTGATTGAAAGAAATGTCTTCTTGGGGGTTATAAATCATACAGCTAGCTAATATATTTAATTACATACAGTGGGGATCAGTTCTAGAATGCAACTTGAGCCCACATAGATTGAGGGTGATACCTCCTAAAAAATGCCAAATATAGACTTGTTAAATGAAAGCTAGTAATAATACAGTCCCATTGAAAGAAGGCTTCAGTATTGAGGTCAGGTAGTCATCGGAAAGTAAATGACTAATTTGGGGGAAGCTGCTTGAGTGCGTTCAATATTTTAGTGTCCTGAGTGGGTGAAGTTCATGTCTCATAAAATCTCAGATCTCATTCAAGATCAAATCTGAAGCAGTTATAGGTTGTTCTCGAAGAATTTCCAGGTCCTCTTTTAGCCCTTATTTGCCTTCTCATGGAGTTCTTTCCATTTCCCATAATGCCACCTCTGGGTTGATGAAAATTTTCCACATCTGCTCTCCCCAGAAGTAGCCCTAGCCACTTGTGACTACTGAGGACTTGAAATAAATCATGAAACTGAGGAACTGAATTTTTAATTGTATTCATTTTTAATTAATTTAGACTTTTGTTTAGCTATGCTTGTCTAAGAATTCAGTATTGGATATCACCATTTCTAAATTGAATAGGTTTCAGATTATCACTACAATGAAGTAAATTCTGGAAATTTTTTCCATAAATGGCATTGATGGCTTACTGTGGAAGGCATGTCCAATATTATAGATTATACCACCACCTCAACCATAAACTACTGACTTATCACCACCTCTCATACTTAAAAGCATGCTTTTCTTGTATCTTATTTTTAAAGTCCTCTCTTCATTATCTGGTGAACTACTTTAATAGAAGTTATCCAATAAAAAACAGTAGATGTTAAGAGACATCTCCTAAATTTATCTCCTAAATACATTGTAGTCAGCTTGGTACAAAGGAGTCACACATTTTTAAAGAATAAATAAATAAGGTTAAACTTTAAAAAAATTATTTAGACATTGTTGAGAAGTCTTTAGACTGACATCTTTGTAAGGACAAATATATTTGCCATGATTCAATTTTGATTGTGTATATACATTGTCTATAAGTGTCCAAATTATAGGACACATTAAAAGTGTTCTAATTTTATAAAAGTAGACCAGATTTTAGCCAGAAAAAAACTAAATATATAGTAAAGTAACTGTCTAGGAAATCTAAAAAATAGATTTACATAACTTTGGATTTATTTACATTTCCCAAGTAAAAGTCTATCATGGTAATACATTTACAATCATACTAACTTCAATCTCTATGTAAAGTAAATAAGTCCTACAAAGTTTCCATTAAAACAATGCTTTCAATGAACTTTCTAAGAGTTGAGGGGATGATCTTTCTGTGTTTAAAGGGAAGATCAAGCTCCTGAACCACCTCCCAATGACTTAGGATTTTGATTGGATATATTGCCTGCTCTCACTGAGCAATTTAAAGAGGAGAAGATGATGGCATGGTTAAAAGAGCTGTGTGTACAGTGTAGAACATAATGTCTGAGATATGGCATTGATTTTTACCCAGTTATCACAGCTATGTTTCAGAGAGATTGCCACATTTCAACAATTGCAAAGAATGGTTCACATTCTTCAATCCACTAGTTTTCCACATCACTGTCTCCCTTGTACCTCATATGTCCTCCAGAGAGGCATCTCATCCTGAAAGTGGAAAGCTATCTCTCCAGCCATGACTACAGCACCAGTTGAGAAAAACACTGCATGGCTTTATAAGGGAATAAGAATGAGTCCTTTAAAAAAAACAAAAGTCCCATTTGGCTTCCATCAAATCTTACTTTTTTTCTGCTGATAATTTTTTTTTTAAATTCAGGTGACACTGACTTACAAGACTATGGGCACCAGATATACAGGGTCCCATACTCCAGATATGTCAGCATACCACACCCAGCACTGAGGCACACATAGTTCTCCATCATAATCCGTTGTGTTTCATGCACACTTGGCTTACCTCCTACCTTCTCCCCCTGTTGTAACCTTAGTTCTAAAGACAGATTTCTAGGATTTGTCACTGGTTTGGTTTTTTCTGATCCCTTGTTTTCTAGCTCTATATCAAACATATAAGTGAAATCAAATATTTGTCTTTCTCTCTTTAACTTATTTATTTAACAGTATTCCCTCCAGCTCCATCCAAGTTATCACAGATGGCAGGAGTTCATCTTTCTTTATAGCTGGGTAGCGTTCTACTGTGTATATCTGTCACATCTTTTTAAATCACACATTGATCCTTGGCACTTGGGTTGTCGCCATACCTTGACTACTATCAGTAGCTCTGCAATGAACACAAGAGTGCATCTACTCCCTTGAATTCATGTCTCTGCAATGAGTGATAATTTTATCTTAATCACTTTGCTACTCTTTGTTGACTGACATGTTAGTTTTTCTTTTCTCTATAGTCTCAATTATTTTCACATTTGTGTGCTTAAATATTTAGGGTTAATGGAAAATTAATATTGTATGGATACACACAAAAGAGATATTTAAAATCATTCTTAGTAGTCAAAGAACAATAATAGTGATAATTAAAATAAAGACAGCTTTGATATATTTAATATTAACAAAGAAATAGATTTTGTGAGAGCTGTTGCCTTAAATAGATGGGTAATAGAAGTTAGAAGTGCAATTATATTTTGTCAAATTACCATCTTAAAGAAGATTTGTGACAGGGGAAAGTAGAAAATAATTATGTCAAAAAAAGCTAAGTGCACATAATATTGCAGATCAACATTTTCAATTTTAAAAATTACAATTGTTATCACTTCACCCAAAACGCTCCCCTTAAGTTCAAACACCATTAAAAGAAACTTGTGAAAACTTCATTTTAGAAACTAGAGCTCTGAAAGAATTTCTCACCCAGGTTTAACCACCTGTGTCATTGTAAGATTGGGAGATTATAAGACTTTGATTATGTAATGTGAGTTGTTGGTAGCACAGGTAAGAGTTACAACCAGGTACCTGTTTGCCCAATCATGCATCCAAAAAATAGTTATTTCTACAAAAAAGGTGGGGGAGACAGCTTATAGGCTGAGTGTTTCCCAAAATTCATATTTTGGAGTTCTATACCCCAGTATCTCACTTAGAATGTGATTTGATTTGGAAAAAAAAAAAGCTTTTAAAGAAGTTAAATAAGGTCATGAAGGAAAGCTCTCAAAAATGCAACAGGTGTCTGTTTAAAAAGAGGAAGTTAGGACACTAAAGCATCTAGAGAGAAGACCATGAGGAAGATGAGCCAAGACAGGTCTTAGAAGAAACCAAAATGAGGACACCTTGATCTTGAATTTATAGCCTCTAGTACTATGAGAAAATAAAATTTCTCCTTGTTTATGCCACCCAGAGTGTGATTCTTTGTTATGGCAACCTTGGCAAACTAATATGCCTAGGCACCTTTCCAAAATTTCTAAATCCAGTTGGTCTCTAAGTCAAATTACACATAAGAGATTGCTTAAAATGTGTCTCATTACTACAAAAAGAGAAATATCTTCAACCCATCGGCTGTCAGCTGCATCAGCCACAAGATTTGTCCCACTTTTAAACACAGGACCCTCCCAAAGCTAGATCCTGGCCACTTACTCACTTTTCTACTTTGAAATGTCTGGGAAGTGAAACTACTAAGTAAAATGAGTAACAGATGCTGAACAGAAGTAAAAGAAAAAAACCATCTCCTGGTGGCATTGTTACCCAGCCCTTTGGCCCAGATGGGTTTGTAGCTGAGGGGTTACTCTGAAAGAAGCAGCTGAAGAGAACTTCAGAATGTGAGCTCTGTGGAACAATCAGTCTCACTTCCCGGCACTCGTGTCTTTGTCCAGCAACAGGAACACCAGAATCGCAATAGTGGAATGGAACAATGACCTATTTATTCTGATATCCTGTCCCCTATGGAGACATATGCCAGGTTCTTTTGAGGAAGGGCTAATTACCACATAAGCACCCTATTGTGTACCACTTGATGGACTATAAAGTGGGGGGGGACTTTGGAGAGTATGGGAAAGGTGGTTTTCTTCTTGAAGTATGTGGGATATATAAACAATATCCAGTCATTTGTTCCTCTAATTTGGATTTCTAGAGACCTTGATTAGCAGGAATTCTCAGCTGCAAAAACATATGCTGTGAATGGTGATTACACACATGCCTCTCTTTCCTTCAAATCTTCTTTGGTTTCTCTGTGCCTTACCTTCTACTTTCTTCTCTCTCCAAAATGATTACTTGACCCTCTTTCCTAAACTTCTTGCTTTAATTTCAAATATCACGTATTCAAATTTCTACTCTTACATGTGGAGGGCTAATAATTTCTAGTAACTCATATTGGTTAGAGTTATGAAAAAATATGATTCCTAACTTTACCTGGAGCTTCAAGGTAATTGTTCTAGTTATTTCTACCTGGTGTCTACTTTTTCTGCATAACTGCTAATATCAAACACCATTTTTATTCTGGAATGCCTTCAAAATATGTCAACACTTTTGAGTAGTTACCTGAACTCACAAAGGAATGCTGAATTCTCATAACATACCTCTTACCTGGAGCCATGGGTCTGTCACTTGTATGTAGCATTAGTGATGTGATGCCCACAAATCATACAACTTAAATTGTTTGCATGACATTATTTTTTCTTCATGCAATAAAAGGTTTGTAATGTCAAGTATGATGAGGGTTTGGGGAAGTAAACTCTGACAGTGCTGCAAGAATACAATTTGGCAGTATAACTGAAAAGGAGGATGTCCTAAGATTCAGAAGGTCCTCCTCCAGGAATATGCCATCAGAAATACTTAAATACTTACATGTGCATACAAGAAGGTTGGCACTAGGAATTTCAGAGCTGCATTGAGTGTGATACAGAAAACTTGGAAAACATTCCAAAATAAATAAACCTTGTATGTGCTAAGAACAACAAGAAGATAGATATAAGCTCACATGAAACATTATTCCAAAGCAATATTCTCTGAAAGGAATGGCCTCTTCCCTAGTGACAGTTGGAGAACAGTCTATTAGAGCACTAGACTTGAAAACCTTTTTGAAATCAGCTTCTGAAATCACAAATCTTTTGTTGTGATGTCGAAAGAAAATCAATGCTTTTTTTCAAAAAGGGGTCAAGTTTTCATCAAATTAAATAAACAGATTTCTTTTTAAAAAAAAAAAGAAAAAGAAAAAAAAAGAAAGTCTTTTCATAGTACATTTTAGAGAAACCTGCAAGAGTAGAGGAAAAAGTCTACTTGAGATGAAGGGACCAGGACTACTCATATTCCATTTGGGTTTTCAGTTATTCTGGACCATCTCCTACTGTCTGCTTCTCTGAGTTGTAATATATATATATATATATATTATATATATATATATATACACACACATATATAAATATATAAATTTCATCTTATGGGAATAACTTTATTAAGCTCAGTGCCTGTGCTAATCCAGGATGCATAAAATAGAAAACAAGTTGCCCCTTAACCAAATCTGAAGTTTACAATACTGCAAGCAACTTGAGGAATATCTGGAAAAGAAAACCCTACTGTGAGATAAACAAGAAGAAAAGACCCACAAATTAATCTTATTTGGCTAAGTCACCCAAGCTCCGATCAGTCATCCTGATCTCAAGATGCTCTGCAGAGATGGTTAAGTAAAGATTCCACTTAGTGATGAAAAAGAGGAAAAATTGTTTTCACTCTAGAATTCTAGGTTTTGTTTCCAACTTTTACAAATTAAATTGAAAAAATACAGATTAATGCGAGAAAAATAATTTCTATGTATATGCATGCTCCATGCTTCCCAAATATTTGACTTCAGGAGGCCCCCAGAAGACTAAAATTTCTAACCTTTCTTAGAGTAAGCAAAAGCAAGGGGATTTTGAGTTTCTAGGCAAGGGTATAAGTTATAAGAAGGCAAAAGGTTGAAATGTATGATAAATAAGGGTTGTCTAATTTTTCAGATAAGAGTTTCTCATGTGATAAGAGCTGTCTCTTTCTGGTACAGAGACAACTGTACGAATGGAAACTTCCTTTAGAAAGGAAGAAATGTAAACTTTATTTTTAGGCAGTTAGGGGGAGGCAAGCAGCAGCTTTTCCTATGGTTATTCTTTAGCCTAAAACTCTCCTTATGCCAAAGTGCCAGAATATTGGGATAGAATATTGGGGTACTAATAGCAACATATTACGTAAGTGAATAAATGTTAAATCCATCACTTTCCACTCTTCTAATTCATGTTCATACAGACTTACTTTCATTCTAAGAAAACTGACAAATAATTTAGGGATAAAATCTTCAACAAAACGTTTTTCTTTTGTAACAGGGATTGGAAAAAAAAACAACCTTTTTAGAGAGAGTCACACAGCAAATCCAGGATCAGTTCTAAAATAAGGTGAGTGAAGCTTCTAAGGCACTAAATATAAGGAAACATGCTTTATTAAAGTTTTGCAACCTAGAGACCAGAGTTTGACCCTGAGTAAGTCTGTTAGGCTTCACAGGTCAAATGATTTCATGTAGTTACTCAACTCTGCCATCAGAATACCACAACAGCTATAGACAAAACTCAAAGAATGGGTGTGGTTATGTGCCAATTAAACTTCATTTACAAAAATAGAGTGAACCAGATTTGGCCTGAGGGCTGGTTAGCTTACTCCAGTTTTATGGGAAATGGATATAAATGTTATAATATTTGATTTGCCCATTAAAATCATCATTATGAAGAAATGCTATAAACCAACAAATGACATCAATTTAAATACCAAGTTTCTAAAACACTGCTTGAACTTTCCACTGGAGAGAAGGATCTAGAATTGAAATCCAAAATGTCACTAATTTCTTGACTATAGACATAGCCCTTTTTTGTTATTTACCAATTTACCTCTTAGCCTACCTACCAAAATGCTAAACATTCTTTAAAAGTCAAATTTAAATATTGCTTCCTTAATGAAATTGTCTGTTTCATAACCCCAATATAAAATAGTTCACATGTCATCTGTGATGATATAGATGCAGGTTTGGAATTCTATACTGAAAATCTTCAAATTTCCTTGGGTGATTGCCAACTCACTATATACCTAATCTCCACTAGAATAAAAGGCAGGTCCAATCATGAATATACTTTCCTACATAGTACAACATATTACATTCTTGGTGGTCTTTAATTTTATATTGAAATAAAGTGAATTGACTTATATTGAAATAAAGTGCATTGATTTATTTGTTTTGCTTTATTAGGTATCACTGTTAAAACCCTCACTCACACTGCTGCACTCCGAAAAAAGAAACCTGGGGCCATATAGGAGACCTGTGTGACAGTCTCTTGGTTTTAAACCATGATGAAAGCCCACACTTTGTATTTTAACAAACTGATATACCACAACCACCAGTTCATTATTATACTTTAATTTTCTGATGCTCTGTAATTCATAACAAGACTACATAGAGCCCCACAATGCTACCCTTTATTAGAAAAAGATTAATTGCAAAGGATATTTCACAGTTACTCAACCAAATGCTATATAATGTGATATTTTCTTCATAATAATCTGTGTAGGTAGGAGAAAAAAAGGCAGGGTGAAACAAGAATGGTCTTCAGTCAATAATTTTTATCCTTATGTGCTGGCTACATGGGGGTTCACTGTAAATTTCCTTCCCATTTTGTGTTAAATTCTCTGATAATAACAGGAGAATAGCATTCAGCTAAAAAGCAAAGCTATTTTGAAGTTGCCTTTGCCTTTAATAAGCACGTGCGTGTGTGTGCGCACGCACATAGAATGATTAAAAAAGTTACCTAAGACCATGTCTTGTGCAATCTGCTTCTATCTCATTGGTCAAAATTAGGTTATAAGGTCCGTCCTTATTTGCAAAAAGAATTTTAGTCAATACCTTTATTTTTTAAAATTTTCTCTTGGAAATATTTATAGAATCTCAAGAATGAAGCAACTGCAAAAATCACATCAAGAGATTCCATCTAGCAATTCTATTGCTTCGCCCAATGATAAATACATTATCAAAATTAAAAACTTTTCATTGACAGACTGCAATTAGGTGAACTACATTGCTGACCCCATTAAGGATTTTACCAGCTTTTTTATACTCCAATAATACATTTTTTAATGTCTGTATATACAGTTCTGTATTATTTCATCACCTGTGTAGATCCAATAACTATGGCCAAAGTCAAGAGACAGAACAGTTCCACAGCACAAAGAAACTCCAGGAGATGGGTCTTTTTAACTTCATTCATTGCAGCCCTGAACAAAGTGAGGGATCATGCTATGAAAGAAAAAGGGAAATGGATTTGGGGTGGGCAGCAAGTAGGACCTATCACAAAGGACAGCATTTTAAGAAAAGGGAGTTTTCCATGACCATAGAGGTATGAATAGATTCCATTCACCCCCATCCTTCCTCCCTATACTTATACTCCTTTTGTTCTTTAGAAATCTCTCAAACAAATGCCATACAATTTGATTTATCTCATACTGTAAGGTTGTAATGACCCCATTGAGATGTAGAATTCATGGTTTCAAGCAACAGCAAATATATGTCTGGGTTCAATACTACTAAAACCACCCAGGAGAGTCATGAAAGAACAAAAGGTTTTTGTTGTTATTGTCCTAATGAGAATAAATCTAATGCAGGACCAAAAGGCAGTAAGTATAGGGAAATGAAAAATCAAGAAGTTCTCAAATTGAATCATGTTTGGACAGGCATTGGAAAGAAGGGTAACCCCTTATCTAGAGGACTAGCCATTTTTTTCAATTCAAGTCAGGAGTGCCTGAAAGATCCATCAGTTTGCTTACTGTGGCACCTGAGGAATATTCCATCTAACTAGAAAGTTCTTAAAGCAACAGTAATGATGAGAAATGTATCTCAAGAGAGCTATCAAGAGTATGTGTATTCACAGAGGTAAAATTGTACCTTCCAAACAGTACAAATATAAATATGTACATACATGTACATACATAAATAAGAAACTGGGACAATTTATTAGATTACTCTTGTTTGGGTGGAGTTGATCTGTTAAAATAAAAGCATATTTGATTGGATGAAGTTAATTAGTGACTAAGGTAATCTTAATATTCCAACACATATAAGTTTTGTCCTCTCTACCACTGTTAGCTATTGAAGAATCTGATGTAGTCACTCTAATTTAATGAAAAATATATTGTTGAGACCATGGAGAAAATGACTCCAGGCCAATTATGGTAATAATTACAGGAAAGTGGTTTACCTTTCTGAAAACATCCTTTTGGAATGGTGCCATTTCTACAATTTGGGGGATGATACTTAGTAAGATAGACATTAAAAGAAACCAGAGTAAGCAATGTGAAAAGAAGGGTCAATGTATTTCACATTGGATTGAAACCTTAAGAGTCAGATTGTGACAGGCACTGTGACTCATGCCTGTAAGCTTCAGCCTATGAAGTGGCTGGGGCTAGGGATCGCGGTTCAAGTCCCGCCTGGGGCCGGTAGTGAGACCTAGTTCCAAAAAAATAGCTAGGCGTGGTGGCACGTGCCTGTAATCCCAGCTACCTGGGAAGCTAAGGCTGGGAATTGCTTCAGTCTGTGGTACCCCCGGGCAACGAGAGCCTGTGGTTCCACAGGCAAAAATAGCGAGATCTAGTCTCAAAAAAAAAAAAAAAAAGTCAGGCTGTGAAAACAGTAAACAAAAGCAATCAGAGATTAGTATCATTATTATATATTAAGTCCCCCACCATTGAATGGAGCAGGTATTATTCTAATCTTCCCCAACTCCCCTTGATACCAGTTTTAGAAACTTCCTTCTCTAAGAGTGATAAATTTTTTGTATTATTTATTTCCCTTCATGTTAGCAGTAGCTTCTAAACCAAAAACACATTATAGACCACTTCAAGTCATAGAAGTAATGGTCTTTTATAGTTTCATCACTAAATAAGTAACATACATAAGTAAAGCAAATAGGTACATGACAATAAGGAGTGGTGAAGACTTTGGCTAAGCATAATATGAATGCCTCACCCAAACACATTCAATTTCACTATTAAAAGCATAAGAAAGAAAGCAAGAATCAACAAAATGATATGTTTACTAGGTAGAGTGAGGAATAGATTCTATCTGGAAACATCCACTAGGAGACTTCTATCTGGCAAAAGACAAATATACTATTAGTTGTGTTCTTCCAAAACTCCCATTTCTCCTTTGCTGGTAGCTGGAATCCAATTTCCTGCTTTTGCCATGGTCCCTTCCATTTAGGTATTCTTGTAATGGATTCAAATAGTATTTTATCATCAGTCTCTGACACAGTTGATTTACTTTTCAGTTGATCTTCAAAGACTGAAAACTGACAGATCATTTAGTCTCACAATCTAATTACCGAGCTGTGGTCTCTGGCAGCATTAAAGCTGCAGGTAGGTAACATCTAAGCAGATGAGAGCTAATTTCTGAGGCCTTGATTCTCTTACAGCTCAATTTACAAGAAGGAAAGTAGAGTAACCAATCTTAAAATTAAAAAAAAAAATCCCCACATATATACTATATTAGCAAAATCAGGTTTCCTTCTCACAAACCTTCCTTGACTGTTACCATTCGCATGACGAAACTGAGATGAGAAGAGTTGGGTAACTTGCCCAGAAGCTAACATGCAATAAGACTATGATTTGAAGCCAGGTGGCCTAACTTTAGAACCTGTTCTCTTTACATGTATAATAAAATGACAACACCCTTTTAGCTAATGACATTCAATGTATTCACACAAAGCAAGAGGTAACCCATGTGTACCACAGGATGTTTTGGGAGTTGGGCGTCCTATGCTCTGCTGGCCTCTGAACTTCATCCACCAAGGCAGAGCAGGCTGGTGTAATGCCACAGGTGAACGGCGAGGGGCGCCAGACCACAGAATCTGATTACATGACATGATCCTCTGTTTATACAGAATCTTGGGAAAATGCTTCCTTCCTGACATTGGGATAAGTGACACTTACAATTGGACTGAACATTTGGTTGGTTTTGAATAATGACTACTTGGGTTAAAAACAAACACATGGGCTTTCTACATAGGATCTCAGGCAGAACATTTTTCTTCTTCTCTATAGACTCAGTTTTATACCCCAACCCAGACTCCCTTTATGATTCTGTCCTAATTCTGTGCAATTAATGTGCCTAGATTTTGTGATTTGTGTGTGTGTGTGTGTGATTTTGTGTACAATTTAAAAAACACTCCCTATGTGTGTGGACCAGGTGCATGAAACAAGTAAGAAAATGATGAGTAAGGATAGTTTTGTGTACTTGTGCAAGAAATTGCTTCTTCTCTGGGTCATGTCCTCTTAGTGTGATATTTTCATCAAAACACTTTTTTAGTCCCCCCAGTAATTAGTAAGAGTCTTACAAAAAATGTTCATGTTAATGTTGTGGTTCTTCCCAGAAAGAAAAGTTTTCATCTGGTATCGAGGAGAGAGGTGTCATGGTTGTCAGCAACTTGGGGCACACTTCCTGCCCGCCCCCTTGAAGTTGAAAGGCAGGGCAGATCAAATGCACAGGTTTTTAGAATGACCACCTGTCATTATTAGAGCCTTGTGTTTATTCTCTGCTTATGCTAAGTTTAAAAAGCATTTAGCTGCTAGCAAAATATCTGATAAACACAGGTAATTTGTTGCAGCTGAGGTTAGGGTTTCCCAAAATGTGATCCATAGCGGAATCCCCAGGCATGTCTGTCTAAATTCAGTTTCCTAGATCCCATCCCAGACTCATAAATTAGATATTCTAATTTATTGATTTGGGTTAGAGTCCAAGTTTCTATATTTTAAGCATGATCTAAAGCTGGATACCCACCAAGATTCCCCATGACCAACACTGCCTGAAAAGACATCTATTTTAATAATTAGGGATGTGAATGAAAATAAAATCAGGATGATTTTCTTTGATAGTCTCTAACAGTGATCATTTTCTTCTTTCCAGATCCTGGTGTTTGGCATTTAACCTTCAATTTCTCATACAGATTCTGAAATTACATTCTGGTTTCTCTCAGCTTGTGTCTATAATATGCAAAGTAACACGCACATGAAATATTCATTGAAAGTGTTATATATGAATTACTTTTTGACCCCAACAGAAATACTTTGTTCCTTTTGTCACTGAGCAGTGTTATAGAAAATTGTTTTAAAAGACTTTAGAAGGTCCATAACCATCATCACTGCCACCAACAGGCATTAAATAAAAATAGGCAAGCACAGGAAAAAGCAAGAAGTGCTTTGTAAATGGTTGGATTTAAGGTACTCTTGTTAGATCACAGCAGTTTGAGACAGATTAAACTTCAAGCATGGAGACTTTAAAAGCTGTGCCTGTGATTGTGATGCATCCACAGGCATTCCTTGCACTAATAATTACTTTCTCAGTGCATTTCTTAAAAGTTAACCCAAAGGGGCCTAAGAAATCAGGTTTTTTACTTACTACAATTCTAGAAGAGAAACTGTAAATGAACTAAATGTGCTTCCTGTAGTTGATATGTGGTATTGATTTTCAACCCAAGTTCATGCTTATGCTCTTACACCTGAGAAAACCTGTTTATGCATTTAGTCTTAATTTTTCTTTGAAAGAGAATTTATAATTGCGTATGTTCTCTCCTCTGCTTTAATTGTTTGTAACAAATGAGTAAATGAAAATGTCCTTTCTAGCCTGGAAAATTGTAACTGAGAGAATTCTCACACATTGGCTTCAATGTTTTTATAATTTCTCCGGAAATGGTATTATATTCGAGTAAGTGTTCTCTCCCATTACAATGGGAACATGGAACAAAAGAATGAGAACACAGGTTTGTGTAGCAAGGCAAGTCCACCAGGACCCAATACAATAATTAAGAGCTATATTTTTGATTAATGACTAAAATGAATAATAATTCTGTTCAGACTTTATTTCCCCTGTCCTTGCCTTTCCCCATTCCCCAGCTTCCTTAATTTCAAATCTCCTGTTAATCTTTGAAAGTCTTTTTAGAGTTCCTTTAAAGAAATACTGTGTGTGTTTTAGGAAAATAATTTTAAATCTCTTATTAGTCTTTGAATCTCCTTTGTAGAGTTCCTTTAAAGCAATCCTGTGTGCTATTTTAGTACTAAGATCATAAGTTAAAAACTGAATTGGGAGTGAGCTGCAATAATTTGCAAACTTTAGGAAAAGTAAAAAAAAATTAATTGCACAAACCAACTAAGCTTAAATGTTAACACACAGATGTACACATACACATGAATTTATAAAAAGTAAATAATTTTCTTCAACTTGTTGTTTTGAACAGAGAATGACTTTGTCTTTTCACCACAAAGCCAAAATGAAAAAGCTTATTAGCATGAAAAGATACTGGACCTTCACGTTGTCTACTTTAGACGTTTCCATTTATTTCATCTCCATTCTGTTTGCATTTATATCTTAATAGAACAGGGCAAATGGGCCTCAAAGTCATGAAGTGGAATGGAGACCATTGATAAGCGGTAATCCCCTTTTCTCCTAGCCTGGTGGATAAGATCGAATGGATTAAACAGATTTGGACCCAGCCAACAATGCAGGCATTGATTTCTGAAAGTCCATGCCCGGAACTTGGCGTTAGATCAGACAGTTTCCCATGCCCCACCCAGAAAAAACTATTTCACCTCTTCCAGCAAGGTAGAATCACCAAGGACAGAAAACTCACAGGAAAAGCTCACAGAAAGCTCAAAGTCACAGGAAATCACTATTCTGTTGTGTGTTAACCATACTTCAGGAAAAGCAAAAACACATATTCAGTGACCATACGCTGGCCTGTAGCTAGATGTAGGCCATACTAGCTTTAAATGCTTCTAATTCATTGCAAACACTTACAAACAAGAGATTGCATGTGGTGAAGGAAGCTAACTGATCTTTTAGGGAGAATTAAGATATGTAGCAACACTAAAGTCTTCAAGGGGCAAATATTCCCACTCTATTTAATGGACTGTTCTGCTCCTGCTAGTCACATCATGCATCCCTCTTTGCTCACAGTTCCTGCCTGGACCTGGAGTCATTTGAGTGGCCCAAAGGAACAGAACATACTAGTCAAATACCACTGTGTTCCCTGTGTCTCCCGTGGAATGTGTGGGTAGAATTTCTTGCCTAGATATGCTTCTGCTGTCACCCAAGGTTCTCCCACCAGAGATCAGAAATTTATAATCATGTCGCAAATAAAATCTTAGTTAACTTATGATACTCACTGCCAGGATGATCCAACAAGAACTCATCTGTGTGTCTAAGTTGTTTTGAATGGTAATTTGTATGGAAACTCTGGAAAAGGGGGATAAAGCAACAGATGGAGGTGGCGAAAATGTACTCAGTCCTTCTGTAATGTGCCCATTTGTGGATGGTCTGAAGAAAGGTCCAGATTAAGGAGACTAGGTAAGGAAGTAGGCTGGACACAGAATAGTGAGTGCTCTGACATTATACCCATCTCATCTTCTCAGAGATAGCACCTCCCCACCACTCACCCCTTGTTTGTACTTTCCTCTAGCCAGTCTTGCCTCCACGTCACAGTACTGCCTCCACAGAACCTGCCCCTTACCTTAACACCATTAAACTTCCTAAAAAAGCAGGGCCCAATCCCAAGGCCTGAATCAACTCTAACACTACAATCTACCCACTACTGCCAAGAACAGTGGTAAATCAAGGTGAACCTGTAGTGGCTGACCTCTATTGAATCATAAAACCCTAGGCCATAAGCTCTAGGCAATGCTGAAACAATCATCAAACTGACATTAAGTTAATGTTAACATCTGTGCTAGCAAATCTAAATTATGCCCATGGTATATGAAGATACTGCTCTCTCTCTCTCTAAAAAAAAAGTTTACTGTCTAAACTTTAAATCATTACTGCATTATAGTTGACTTTTAATAAAATATATGTAAGCAGAAAGCTAGCATATTTTGTTGTTTCTACTTTGATAACTATTGTATTTTCCACATCACTCAGAGAATCCTGATCCAGCGCACCTGTGCTCAGCAAGCATACTCACCTGCATTGATTGTGAGAGTAAGTTTGTAATAGTTGGAAATCCTTTGAGGTGGTTTCAGGCTAGATTCCTGTTTCTAACCTCTGCTCTTGTTTAAACAGTAGCTTGGAAAACTGCAACGATGGCACGATGACTGCAAAGACAAGACACAGAACTTGAGTGACTAACGATGTCCTTCTATGGTGTTTTAATTTGTGCTTATAATTTTAAACTGCAGAGACATTATTTAAGACTTCGAGAATTAATCACTACCTTGAAAAAACAAAAAAGAGAGTAGTTCATATTTTCTAAGGCTTCTTGTAATGGAATTTTTATAATCTCTGCCAAATTGATCCTAATGTTTAAGATTTTTTTCATATTTTTCTTCATGTGAAATTTTAAACTTTTTGAAATTAAAATTAATAACACATCAGCTTTGATCAATGAAATATATTGAAAAATCCATCTACAGTTTTTTTAGGAAAGAAGATAAATTTTCATGAAATCATTGACAAATTGGCAGAAATTAAGCCTCAAAAATTAATTATGGTGTCAGTATTTATTACAAAGAGTGAGTAATATGGTGGTCTATAGTTTCCCCTTTGTTCAAAGATTACACTAATGTATTTAAAGAGCATTAATCCATCACTCCATGTCTTTTCTCTGTTCATTATTATCACAAATGCTTTTATGTCAAGATTATTACTAAAACCAATTTTATCTAATCAGTAAGGTAGTTAAAATAGGATAAGATTATGAAGGACCTCTATCTACCTTCACCCCAACACAGATTCCTGTGATAGATCAGGTAGGTAACCAGTTTTCACCTGGACTGCATTTGGATTGAATTTAGTGCCAACTTATTGTCTATAATAGAATTCTCTGCACTGTGAAGTTTTCCCAGCAGTCCCATTCCCAGAGATTTAGAGAGTAATTCTCACTTGATCCCATAGTGCTTTACCCAAAAATAAATGTCATGAATAAATATTTACATGACAGTCTTCTTGGTAGACATGAACTACTCTTAACACAGGGAATGTGCATCAATAATATTATTTCTGCTGCATTTCAGGTGCCTGTAAACTCCAATGAATGAATGGATGAATAAATGAATAGATGGAGGCTGAAAGGGATGAATGGATGATTCTTATTCTTTCTTCTGAACACAATACTCTGAACACAAGAAATTTACATTCCTGATAATAAATAGGTGTACATGATACTTTAGGAGCATACTCTAACCTAACACATTTTTTTAAGTTGAAAGTGGCAGATTTATTAAAAAAGACAAAAGGACAGATAGGATATAAAAAGAGAGAAAAACAAGACACCCTGGAAAGCCCAGGGTGGGGTAAAATTAGCCCCCTAGCACATCACAGATATTTTAAAATTACAGCTTTTTTGTTGAATATCATTAAATATGAAGTTTTTTTGAGATGTTTAAATAGTCATTCAATGCTATGGAGGCAGGCTGACCTGGCAGATTTTGCCAAACTTCTATTTCATTGAAGGCCACTTCATATTTTTGCCCAGACTAGTTGATTTATTTATCTATATGATTATTTAGTAAATATTTCAAACTCAATCCATTTTTAAACTTTTCTCAGATTGTATAAACATAACACTTCAAACTTTTATTTCTGTTTTTTAAAATGATTTTTTTAAATCAAAGTAACACTGTATTATGTGTTACATGTTTCAGGCATATATCATTATAATTCAGCATCTACATATACTACATACTACACAGTAAAATTCTATCCTTTACCAACTAATCAACCTATTTTACCCAGTTTACCTACCTGATGTCCCCATCACTTCTGGTAATAACTTTTTTAAAACTTAAGTACATAACCCTGTGTAACATCTATGAGTATTTGTGCTTCATGGGTCATGACATTATTTTCCTACTGCATGCTAAGATAAGCCCATAAATATTGAAATATAACTTGTCCATCTTAATAACATCTAAAATCACCCCAAGGTTTTGTCTCTCTGTCACAGGAGACCTGGGCAGAGTGGGGGAGATGAAGTAGTGTTCATGCTGGAGCTCTGCCATCTCCACTTTAAAAGTCAATGCACAAGAAATTCATTTAATAAAAATGAATATAGACAATATAAAAATAAATACTGACAATTCATAGGGAACAAGATTACAGCATCAGTTCATCTATTGTAACTGCTTCTACTGGTTACCTATCTCAGAAATAGTACTTGGGCTATAAAGAGTTTTGTTTCCTAATCTAATAAAATTGAGGGAGAAAATTACTTTTCTATGTAAATCATGAATGGACAGAATGTTTCACTATTTAGCAACAGCATTCCTTTGTTTTCTCTCTTTCAACTTTTCTTTTTCTTCTTCTTACTGTGGGAGGACATGTGGAGCAAAGTTCATTGTGAAAGTAAGAGGCTTTCTACTGAGGTTTCAAAACAGGATTTTTCAAGTTCAAACAAGTTTTAACTTAAGGTTTCTTAACCCTTGTGATATTGAACCATCAGCAAGGCCCTTATCAGGGTGTTGTAATCCCCCCTCTTCTTTCACCCAGGTGGTACCAACTTGCTTTTATTTATTCTTATCTTGTTGAGGAACTTGCTCTCTGAGAAAGAAAGTAGGTTAAAAACAAAGAGCAGAAATCAATAGCTGGAATCTGAACAGTGGACAGGAATTTCAGTTTACATTTTGTTTCCAGAGAGAAAAAAGTGCTTAGGGTTTTGATTGTATGGTACAGGTCTCCAAAGCATTTAATTAAGATGTCTGAGGCAGATAATAACAAATGTGAGGGATTCGACTCCTTGAATGATCATCCTGCAGACAGCCTGAAAATAAACAAGCACCAAAGCTAAAATACATGTTTCTCTTTCTACCCCTTTATCTTGTGGAATCATCAGGTTGTTCATGTATATCAGAGGTCCACCTGATTATGACTACAAGAACAATCTGACCTGATTTCAAATCCTGGGTCTACCCATTGTCAGTGGTAAGACTATAAGTTCTTTACATTATCAATTCTCAACTTCCATATATAAAATCTACAACCATTAAGAGGTATGAAAGGTTGTGTTGGAGAAGCAGTGAAGCAGACTCAAGTCAAATATTTGTATGTCTGTTACCATGTTTTTAAAAAAAAAAAATTTTTTTTTTTTTGGTCACTTTGATGTAGTTACTGTTCCTATGAGGTATGGCCCTCCCTTCAAAGATGCACCCATATGCTGTCTCCCTGATTTTTTCCCATGCCCCTTCCATGCTCTAGTCACTCCAACTTTTCTCTCATTGCAATAAAGGAAAAATTTGATTGCAAAGGAAATTATTTGAGAAATGAAATTAGGGACTTAAACTTCAGTTTAGGAAACAAAAGGATCCCTGTCCATCTCTCTAGGATGTAAGAAGACTGAGATTCCCCAGTTAACAACCTTGCTGACCAACAGAGCAGTCATTTATCACAGGTGACTACTGCCACTCATAAGTTGGCGCACTTAAATTGACATGCAAAATAAATGTCAATTATGTAATGAAAATCAGAACTAGTGCAAAAATCATTAAATTCACAATAATTTTTACATTATCTGTGTGTAGAAATTATAATGTTTGGAATATATTAAGAGATATGTTTTATTATATATATATTACCTACTATATAGGTTACCTGTTTCATATGGCCACTAGAAATTTTAAAATACAAACATGATTTACACTAAAGGGTGACTGATAGTGAATGGTTGAAGTCATAGTCCTATACTGATCTAGTAACTTTAAATCTAATCCTGAAGTTAATATTCCAAAACTTCCTTAAGAGAAGCAGCTCAAACTTAACAGCTAATATCAGTATGAAGACATGCTTTGCCAAAAAAATACCATTGAAGTTAATATTCTCATGCCACTACTTTACAAGATACCACTCCAGTTCTATTGGATTTTTTTTTCCTTCACATTAACATACCTGAAATAACATTAAGGTATATCTCTGATTGCTGGTGATGTTGAGCACTTTTCATGTGCCTGTTGGTCATTTGTATTTCCTTTTTGGAGAAGTGTCTTTTTAGTTTTCTCCCCATTTTTTTCCCCAAATTAAACACATTTCATATTTATTTTTAACCAGACATATTTTAGAAGTCCAATGTGCTATCCATTGTGCGACAGAGCCACCTTAACCAGACATTTTAAATGCTTGTTTGGAAGACAAATTTCCAAAGATGTTGATTTTTTTAATTTAAATAATTTATTTAAATATATGTATATATAAATTTCACATCTTTGTATTCCCCAGGGTTTATCCACCACTTCTCCTCCCTGACCACTCTCACCCATAACTCACCCCCAGTAGTTTACTTTAGTTTGGTTGTTAGCTGGTTTTGACTTTTCCTCATGGTCTTTTGCTTGTTTTTCCTATATCCCATATATTGGCGAAAACATTTGGTTTGTCTTTTTTTTTCTGACATGTTTCTGCTAATAAGATTTCTTCTAGGTACATCCATGTTACCATAAAGTCATCAGCTTTGTCATTTTTAATTGATGAGTAATATTCCATTGTGTATCTATACCACATCTTTTTCACTCATTTGTCCATTTGGGGCATTTGTGTTGTTTCCATATATTTGCAATTATAAGTAGTGCTGCGATAAACATTCAAGTACAGGTATCCTTTTGTATAAGTACTGAAATCTCCTTTGGGTAGATCCCCAGAAGAGCGGTTGCTGGGTCAAACCATTGTTCCATTTTCATTAGTTTGAGGTTCCTCCACACAACTTTCCATAGTAATTGGACCAGTTTACATTTTCACCAACAGTGTAATTCTCCCCATTTTTTAACTGGGCTTTTTGCTTTGTTTTTGTTAAGTTGTGTGAGTTCTTTGTGTATCTTTGTAATCAGACCTTTGTCACTTATATGGAGGGCAAAAATTTTTCCCACCCAGTTGGGTTTCTTTTTGCTTGGTCTGTTGTCTCTTTTTCTGTACAGAAGCTTTTAGCTTGATGTAGCTATTTATGTTTTCCTTCATTTTTTTTTTTTTTTTTTTTTTTTTTTTTTTTTTCTTTTTTTTTTTTTTTTTTTTTTTGCCAGTTGTAGATGTGTCCAGGAATGGATTTCTGAAATTTAATTCATGGAGGGATTTGCCTAAGTTTTCCTCTATGTATTTTATGGTTTTAGGTCTTACATCCAAGTAGGGAAATGCAAATCAAAACCGCAATGACCTTACACCAGTAAGAATGACCCACATTAAAAAAAAGGGGGGGGGGCAACAACAAGTGCTGGCACAGATGTGGCAAGAAAGGAACATTCTTACACTGCTGGTGGGAATGTAAACTGGTCCAGCCACTATGGAAAGCTATGTAGAGGACCCTCAAATTAATGAAAATAGAACTACCATTTGATCCAGCAATTGCTCTTCTGGGAATCTACAAATGTCCCAAAATAGACTAATAGATGAAAAAGATGTGGTATAGATACACAATGGAATATTTGCTCAGCAATTAAAAGTGACAAATTTGATGAATTTGCGATAACATGGATGGACTTAGAAGAAACCATATTGAGCAGAAACAAGCCAGAAAGAAAAAGACAGAAACCAAATGGTTTCACTAATATAGGAAAAAAAGAAAGTCAGAAGGAAAAGTCAAAACAAGTAACAACCAAACTAAAGTACACAATTGGGAGTGGGGGTATGGGTGAAAGTAGTCAGGGAGGGGAGGTGGTTGGTGAGCCCAGGGGAATACAAAGATGTGAAATTTATATATAAATAAATTAGTTATGCAATAAAAATAGAAAAAAACATTAAGGTATAATATGGCAACAAATAAAAAGGGATTTGCCAGCCAGCCTACTGAAAAATACTTGTAAAACTTGAATGGAGATAAGATAGAGACAGAATAAACAAGTGACCCCCATGGGAGAGAGTACTGTGTACTTGAGTAAAAATACAGGCAATTTTACTGATGGCAGGGCAGATCAAATTATTTGCTAAATTTTTTCGTTTTCCATAGACATAAGAAAATACCTTTGGGGGCTCTACTAAAATAAAGATGTATGAGAAAGGTTACATTCCTCAAAATATTTTAGAGAAGAACTGTGTTAATACTTTTGTTTAAAAAAAAAACCACAAAATTCCAAAATGCAAGATAGCATTCTTTTCTTCTAAAGTATCTCCTGGACATGGTAGTAAGCCCAGCAAAAATACTACATTCCCCAAAGCCCTTCTATTAATGTATAACTAAATTCTGGATAATTATATGAAGCTGCTGGATAGAAGTTCTGAGATGTTTCTTTAAAAGGAAGAACAAAGAACTAGAATACAATTATTTTGATCTTCCCTTGCTTTTATTCCTTCCTGGGACCAAACATTACAGGCAGAGCCCTGGTAGCCATCTTATCATATTGAAGACAGAAGTTACATGAAAGTTATGAAAAGGGAAAGATAGAGATAATGACATTATAGAGTTACAATACTAGTTCTGGTAGGTCTTAAGTCTTATTCTGAATTTAAAAAAATATTTTAATATCTTCACAACTAAAGATATGTACAAAAACTGTTAGAGAGTTTTGAGTTATGAGAGAGCATAAAGCCCTCAGGATTGGTGATGGGGAATAAAAATCATGAGACAGGTAAGTCAGGTCCCAGGAAGATAAGAGACAGTTTAGGGAGAAGAAGATATCTCACTTAGAATTACACCAGATTCCATTGAGAGAATAAATCATAGCTAATCACCAAGGGGCTCTCCCTTGCTTAAATTCATTGTGTGCCCTAGAGTTGTCGCCACAAAGTTAAAATAAAACTCCTTCAGGATCAGGCCTTGCTAGCATTCTGATTTCATCACCTACCACCCCTCTCTTTCTTTTGCTCCACCATTCCTTTCGAAGACTTGCTCAAACATTAATTCTTTATCAAAAGAGCTAAGTCAAGTGGAGAATCAGAGAGATAAAAGCAGATCAAAGTAGATATGCAGCATTAAAGTCATTTAGCTACAGCTTGTGAGCAAGACTAAGTAGTCATATTACTGGCCTGTGGTTAAATTTTGATTGTGAAAGATTATAAAACATTCATATTCATAAAGCCAAATTTCAGAAAGACGAAGAAGAGATCCCACTTGTCTCACAGTATTGTGCTGCTCACTTTTAACTAACTTTTAAAAGAAAAGTCAGAGAATGAATTTCTTACTTTCATCTTTCTCTTTGTCTGTGAGCTCATATACGGGATATGGATTTCCACTTTTGAACCAGAGTATTTAAGTTTCATCTTTGCTTCTTCACCTCCAAACAATCCCTAAATTTTCCCCAAGGCAGATTCTCAAATAGACTAAAATTTATTCTTTGTGAATTCTTTATTAAATCGTATCACAAGTCATCACCAAACTGCAGTAAGCCCTTAATTTCTTAACAGATGCAATACTGAGATCGAAAAGATTCAAATGTCTAACTTCATAAAGAAAATAAACTACATAACTTTATATCTGTGTGTATACATTCATGTGTCTATATGTTTATATGCTTAGAGGTAAAAGAATAGATCATTTCATAAAATATTTACTAAGTTAAGGAAACCAAGCTTCAAGTGTTATAACATTTCTACAATAAGTAGGAGTTGACTGCAGTGAAACCCTGGTGTTATTTCTCTTTAATATATAGTATTTGTATATATGACTAATTTATAATCTAATACTCAAAAGATAATTAATCTTACAGAGATACATTAATTTTTTTAAGTTGGTAAACACACTTGGCCACTTTCTAAAAATTTCAAATTATATAAGACCATATAAATTTAGATATAAAACTGTAATAATTAAAGGTGATAATTAAAAAGGAACATAAATAATAAATGCTACTATGATAGTTGGATAAGGCAGGCTGTGTTCTATATTTTTATTGAGACCTTTTATTTGGAATAGATTTCAATTTAAAATGTAATGAAGAATGTACCAATAAGAATTTTTGACTGCATGCGTAGAAAGCCCAATTAAAATATAATAAGGGGATGCATTGATTCATAAGGCTAGAAAATTCAGAATTAAGGCAAGGTTTGGTTTGAGCCAAAGATTTATGGTGTCATCAGACCTCACCTTCCTGCCATTTTCTCAGTTATTCCCTTCTTTTTTTTATTCTGTCTGTTGGATTTCTCATGGAGGAATATGGTGCAGTGAGTTTAGAGCTGCATACTTTCCTTCTCAGTTCCAGGTGAGGAGTATTACTTCCCCTCAACCATCAGATAAAAGTTCTAGCTAACAATAATTGTATTCTCCTTCACACTGTAATCTCTTAACTATAATGTCAAGAGATTAGAATTGGCTTGACTGACTTCAATCCATTGTCCCCAAGCACTAGGGTATGGTCAACCTTATATAACATTGTGTCTGCTATTCAAGGAAGAAGGAATGAAATAAATCCTTGAGAGACAACTAGAACATCCACTAAAAAGAAGGTGAAGAAATATTTCTAATGTGGACTATTTACTTGCTCCAATGCCATGTTGACTAATATATTATGATACTACATAGCCATTCAACTGGAAGAACTCACAGATTGTATGTATAAAATTTACCTGTTGCTCACAGATTGTGTGTATAAGATTTACCTATAACTCACAGATTGTATGTATAAAATTACCTATAAGAAAGTCAGAGTTCAAAGAAGGAGATAATTAAGTGACTAATAAATTCACTATTATGTGATAAGTACTATGAACAATAAGATAGTCTTGGAATTACATGGGGGCTTAGGTTCAAATTGTCACACAATCATTACCAAAGCCTGAAGCACATTCCTCAAGAACAAAATGGAACTCACAGAATTTTACATCCACAATGGGTTCAGCTATAGTTAGCATAAAGCCATATTAAAATTATCTAATAACAAGAACAAATAGAGAAAGGCAAAGTTGACTAATTCTGTCACTGATGACATCACTCTGTCACTTAATGACTAAACTTCCTCAGGTTATGTTGATGTTTTCTTTCATCATTATCTTTTCATGGTTGTTAGATGGTTACAGGAGCTCAAAACATCTTATTGTTTTACCAGGTTCAGAATCTCCAGAGTGCTAGCTTCCACAGAACAGGAAGATTTTACTCACAACTTAAGTCAAAGGTACAATTCAAAGGGAAGAAAAAGAGGTGCAGATAATGACCATCTTGGCCAAGTTTGAGAGTTTGGCAATGTAAATGGGGTCTGACCTATTCCAGAGAGTTCCTGGCATCCCAGAGCACTCTAACTCCAGAGGATTTCTGCTACTTTTGGAAAAGAAGCTAATAACAGTGTTTGAAGTTTAGGCATAGACTTAAGCATGCCGATGTACTCTGAGCCATGCACATATGGGACAGGTGAATTTAGAGACAAGGAAGTCAGTTGAAGAGAGAGGTAAAGAAAGCCATGGAGAACCATGGTAGAGGATTAAGGGGCCTTTCATGGTGGATGTGACATGATAACATATGTTCGTGGCAGTGTGAACCTATACCCCTAAAATGTACACAAGGTTGTAACCTAATATTACGTCAATGAACATAGTTATTTTTTTTAAGTCATGGGGAATAAAAAAGAACAATCCAGTAATCAACTTGTGCTCTGTGTTCCCCATCCCCATCCCCACCTCCAGCTGCATAGCCTCAAGCAACTCATTGTTTTGGAATCTCAATTTTTTTCATGTGTAAGATGGAATTAATATTCCCTGCTATGCTTATGGAATGTGATCTTCATGAGAAACAAATAAAATTATGTATACAAAGACTCATTTCAAATTGGAAAACATGATAGCAGTACAATGTTTAGGTCTGACACACAGGATTGTAATTTTTTATTGAAAATATTTACATAAGTTACTTGATTTAAAACATAAAACTTATGGTAAAACCATGATGATCTAGTTTTCTCAACTTAAAGAAAAATATCTAGGAACATGGGTGCCCCCCATAAAAGAAGCAAATACATTTTTCTTAAAGCAGATGACTTAGATTAAAAAAAAAAAAAAGAGCATACTAAATGGTATCTATAAAATCAGTCAAATAAAACATTAGGGGTTGCGAAATAGCCCATTGGTTTTACTTGTTATTCAGCTTGTTTGGTGTGGAGGTAAAATGATAATGATAACTTCAAAGACAGCCTCTCTGAACCACTTCCTATGTTGTCCTAAGGAACTGGTAGCCTTTAGGTGAGGAATGACTACTCAGGGCAGATGGTTTAAAGTTATTATGACTTGGAGATAAGCATTTACCATAGCAATTATAAACAAGAACCAGTGAGTCTATTGTTAACTTGAAGAAGGAAACAACCCTTTGAAATGCCTGAAGGCACTAGTGGTACATGCTTTTCTAGTGATCCCATGGTTAATAATTAATAACTTTTTGAGCCTTGCACAAATGATTATGCAAGAACACATACATACAGTGAACTCTTTACCCCTGATATACTAAAGCATAAGTGTTTCATTACCAAACATCCTTTATAATCATTCTCAGCAGTTATTCTAAAGTGTCTGTGTTTATAGAGCCACAAAAATCAATTTGTCATTGACAAATATTTGGTTATGTTTGGTTGATAGGAGACATCAGAAATAGTGAGACATCAAGCTCTCCCTGTATCATTGTATCAGGTTAACTTTCAACAATGAGACTAATTCTCAGCTTGGATTCTGCCACATGTACACAAGTTTATCAGCAAACCAGCATTGGCTCTTCTGTAGGACAGTGAGGACACTGTTCTTGCTCCTCTTCAAAAACTCTTAAAATATTTTGCAGGAAATAGTTGCTCCAGAAAAATATGAAGATATTCTAGCAGCAGGATTCAGTTAATCTGAACTCAGATCTTCTAAAAGTAGCTGACCATGGGACACTGGGTCAGGTTTAGGACTCCATTCTTATAAGCTAACCTGCATATTGGAGAACCTTAACTTCTCCAATGTGCATTCATTTCTGACCTCTACTGTGTCAATTAACAATCCTTCTGGAGTTGATCAAAGATAAAGACTGTTGATGTCACGGCAGAAGTTGCCTAAATTTGCAGCTTTTCAAAGAGTTTTCCACATGTAACCCTTATGCTGATAATAGTTAGCATTGATGGGGGCACAGAGTTTCGTTGTTGGTTTTGTTTTTTTTTTTTCCAGAAAAAAATCTCCAAATATTTCTTGAACTTTTTAGTAAGCAAGCAAATTTTATGCCACAGTGTGTAATGTCATGAATTAAAAGTACAAATTAAATGTTGCTAAAATGGTTATTACCATTTTTTGTGATACCAACTAAATGAATCCATCTTATAGTTCTTTTTTAATGAATAAAATTTTACTTGTAAGTGATTTTGTACTTTTGTGAAAAGAATAATTAAAACAACTCTGATAATTAAAGTAATAATTTAGATTACATTACTAACTCTCAAGACTTATAGTTAATAACTATTCAACTGAATTAGTTTGGAAATTGGAAACAAATGTCAAAATGAGAGTAAAGTTTCCAGCATTTTTAAGGAGGCAAGTGTTGAATTAGTCAAAAAGATTTAAAGCTGCTTTGATGTGATTTTCTTTTTGAAAAACTTTTGAATTAGAGATAAACATTAGCAGAATGAAATTGATTAATGCAACTGTCAAAGACTTAAATCCACTCTGAGAAGATGAAATCTATCTTCATTTGTTTGTACCAACTTTACTTCTACGAAAGATTTCTCAACATTTTAAGAGGAAGTTTATCTGGTGTTTACATTCCGTGGAAAGCACTTCCTGCCCTACCTGGTAGTCAGGCTTTGAGGACATTGCAGATTTTATTTCCCAAATTTACAGTCTAGTGTCTCGGTTCTTGAGTCCTGCACATTACAGAGTTTATCGTCTCGTCCGTGTGTATTTGTTGAGCAAAAAATAATGGATTAAGTGCTGGTTTAAAAGTTAGAGAACTTGCCTCTAGATTGTTACACAGATGGGGGTCAGGGTGAGTGAATAGTGAAACGGCAGCAGATGACAAGGTAGCTTGAGGTGAGCTCTGCAAACTGGCCTTGCTGTACTGGAATTCTGGTCTTCCATTAGCCTCCCTGTGGGTTCTGACCAACATCTATAAAATGGGTATGATAATATTACCCACAATGTAGGCTTGTTATGTGAACTAAAAGCATACCTTGACATAAAAATTTCACAACAGTGTGACACATAATAATAATTTTTCTATATCGCACATTAGTGACAATTATTCTTAAGTGTAGGATGCTTTGGGAGCTTCCTTCTGAAAGAGGAACCCTCATGTGAACTCAAACACCAACCCCTGATCACAGAGCTCTTTGTTGCTTTCTTATCTATTAATTTCTTTTCATTCCCATGAACATGACTTTGGCTCAGACTTGTCCTACATTTTGTCCTGACATAGTTGAATGTACTTTGATCTGACTTTCTAATCACTGATTTGATAATCTTATATGATTCTGTTTGACTGTTTCCCTCATTCTGATGAAAATTTCCTTTAATGTCCTCCATCATCTTCAGTATGAAACACAAGCTCTTCAGTCTGACATGAAAAACAAGGCCTCTCAGAGGTCAAGTTATTCTGGGCCACACTGAGATTTTAAGATTTCTAATTAATGAACAAATATGAATAACTGCTAAAATAAAATCACAAAATGTTGGTGCCCTTGCATTTTGGTGACATATAATCATTTTATAAACACACACAAATACATACAAAAATAATTGTGTGACTCATAACCTAATTTTAGGAAATCTACAATTCTTAATTCATAGTTGATGAGCTCTTTATTTTGATTGGTTGGCAGTCGTGTGGTGACTGGAAAGTATTCCTCTTTATACTCTCTCTTTTTTTTTTTTTTTTTTAAGAGATTAGGTCTCACTATGTTGCCCAAGGTAGTCTCAAACCCATGAAACTCAAGTGATTCCTAACCTCAGCCTCCCAGTTAGCTGGGATTATAGGCACACGCCACCTTGCCCAGCTTACACTTTTCTATTTTACTTAGAAACTATTTTGAAGGGAACTAACAATTTAGTTATGTATTTATATATCAGTTTGTTGAGTCTCCTGACTCTACAATCTGAACAGGCATCACCTTGCTGATTCTATCCTCTTGGTATTTACAGGACTGGAAACCCCAAGATGGCATCTTCATTCCCATGTTTAGTGTCTTAGCTAGCAAGACTGGCAAAGCAGGGGCTGACTAGACATCTCTTTCTCTGTGTGCCCTTTCATGCAGGTAGTTTGAGCTTCCTCAGAGCAAGAAGGTTCTCTGAGTATTCAAATTTCTTACCTGCCAATTGGTTTCTGAGAGAGGAGGTATCCTTTAAGGTAATACCAGAGCTGTGCTATGTCATTTTCACCAGGTTTTACTTGTGAAAAATGAACTATTTTCAAAGAGAAGGAAGATGGAAAAGAGATTCAATACCACCTCTTTTTTTTTTTTTTTTTTTTTTTTTTGCGACTAGGTCTCGCTATTTTTGCCCGTGGAACCACAGGCTCTCGTTCCCCGGGGTACCACAGACTCAAGCAATCCCCAGTCTCAGCTTCACAGGCAGCTGGGATTACAAGCGCGCGCCACCACGCCCAGCTATTTTTTTGGAACTAGGTCTCGCTACAGGCCCCAGGCGGGACTTGAACCGCGATCCCTAGCCCCTG